>SOPF01028603.1:0-96506 GCA_012979155.1 Hypericum perforatum
CCTCTTGGGAAATTTATTAAAGAGACGACGAACGTTTCAATGAGGCGAACAACCTGTAAAACGAAATGTGTTCTCCATATACGTATACCATTAATTGTCTTCAAATTAAATCAATTTCCAAAACGAAACGTGTAGTTCGTATCTATGGTAGAGGAAGAGGACGTGGAGGAAAATTGTGCCTACACCCAACTCCTAGTTTTTCTATTGAAACTCGGTTTAATTTTAATCGAAGAGATTAATTAAATCAATTGATGAATGATTGGTTATAAATATTTTGAGTTGAAATTTTTTGTAATATAAAAATGTTAAACATTGATAGAGAAGCATTTTACACTATAGCTTTTAACGTTTGTATCTTTTCCTTTTTGCAATTTATTTGAAAACTTTAAAGTACTCTATTTTCTTATTACAAAAAATGAATAAAGTTAGAGAAAACTAAAACTAATTGGTATTTTCTGTTTTTAACACCGATGGAGATCGGTTGATCCCCGGAGACGGGCGTGCGACGAAAAATATGTAGCATAGTACGACGACGGATCGAAGTACTCTATTGTAATTAATTAATCATATGGAAATCGACACACGAGGACTTTCCGATACAGGATTGTTTCTAGACGTCGGATCAACCTGGCATGACGTCATAGATGACTTTTTGAGCTAAACAATAGTCAATCCAATCTAGAAGAAGCGGAGGGAGCACATGGTGCACGGATCTTATATTGCACCCTCCCCCATACAACTTTTCCTCCTCCCAATTTTGGGTCACTTCGGCATTTGGTTTGTTTCGATTTATTTCCCAATTCGGAAAATCTTCTGGAACGACCAAATCTCAGCCAACATCCTCAAAGAAATAAATTTATTGAACCAAAATTTGTGCAATTTAAATTGCGCAGACTTGTTATGATATGGACATTATATTAAACGGTATTTCATGAAATCAATATGTTCTTGTATTATATTATTAAGTAAGAAAAAGTGACGAGCAAGTGATCTAACAAAACATGGCGGGTTATTCAAAACTTGGAAAGTAACGAGAGAAGATACTCTAATATTAGCTAAAATGTCGGCCGAACAATTACTTCCCCTATAGATATGTTTTATGTCAATAATTATATTGAATATTTACCAAGCAATATAATCGAGATTGATTTCAAAATTTTCTTAATAAACAGTAATCTTGCAGGGGCTTAGATTCAAGATCTCAAAATTGAACAATGTCTTCACTAATGGAGAAAATCTATACATATGCTGGACTTACATTTGAATATTTATTGGGTATTAATATATGTTAATATATATCTCTAAATTTGATCTTATAAACCAAGAAGTAATATTTGATTTTTTATCAAATCATGAATGAATTTCATGAAAATATCATGTCGATAGCTTCAAATGTACTTGACAAATTTTTAGGTGTAAAATATCTATCAATTTATTATATTAATTTTTTTTGTTAGATATGGCATCAAAACGAGTTTAACATATTATTATGTTTGCACAACATTTTTTAAGACCTTTGTTTCTTGCATGTTGATGAAGTTAAAATCGTGACTAAATAAATTTAGTTTAAAAAATATGTTAGAGAATTTCACATCGCTAATTCTAATGTGGTAGGTCAATTTTTAAATGTCCAAAAATTCAGGTTATATTTTACTTTAGATAATTAGATGTATTTTCTTGTTTTCCTTGTTTGTCTACCATTCTTTTTCATATCCGGTCTATCTTTATCTTCATATGCTGTAGGTTAAAAAAAAATAACATTGATGAGTGAAATAAAGAGAGCAAACTAATCAATCAAAGTTGCCCAATAAAATGTCCAAATGCAAGAATCTAAAAAACTCGGATAATTTTCAATAAATCTCAAATTTTATGTCACGATCCAACTTCTCTTTTATCAGTGCAAAACAGTCCAACATTTTTTGAGTCCATTTAATTGGCCTTCTATTATTATGATAAAATAATAATAAAAAGTGTGTCAAGAATGCCCATCACAATTTTGGAACCGCATCGTCCAGACTGGGACCCACCTCCCGACAGCGATGATATGATGGTATAAACGTAATTCCCAAAAATGTCAAATTCAACCAAAAGATCCACACAACATTATTCAATTTAAATAAATTATTTGAGATATACTAATCCTAAAAAATTGTTTGACATTGTAATTCCGCTATATAAATATTTATTAGTCCATATTCTAACTCTTTGAATATCGACTCAAGATGCCAAAAATTATGGGCCTACTGACTTTCATGAAAAAGAAGTTCACATAGACTGACGATGGAATCTTTGTGTTATTCCGACGGATATTTGGGGTGATTTTTCTTCTCTCCCGTCAATTTCTTGAAAATTCTCCCACATTTAAAGAGTATACTATTTTTTATTTTTTATTTTTTATTTTAAAGAGAGAGTACTAATAAAGATCTCAACTTATAATTTAGACCCACAAAAAAGACCATCAATTTCTCAACTAAACAAGATTTATATCCCATTAAATTCGTGTCCAAATTTTATTTAATTTAATCTAAAATTGTCCTAGTTTCCCATTTATTTTTTTAACACTCCCCTTAACTTACCTCTTTGCTCCGACATCAGTTTTCTCCATTTGTTGATCTAACCCTTCCAGTTTTCCCGATCTTTCTCTCCTATGGCCACTTCTACTGAACATCCTAGAGAGAGAAATGGTAGAGAGAGAAAGGGCTGACCAAACTAAAGTCATTGACCTTGGTCGCGTTCTTCCCTGGGAGTTGGTGTCTGCACCAAGTTAACCCAAGTAAAGGTTGCAACTTTGGGGTCCTCGAACTCAATCTCACAATTCCCTTGGTGGGTTTTGTTGGGTGTTTTGAGTTGTGTCTTGTTGGGGGATTAGAGGCTCATCTGGGTTGGGTCGGATTTGGACATGGGTGGGTGTTTCCCCTGTTTTGGATCGTCAAACAAGGACGGTACTGATGGGGTTGGTGTTGTTAAAGAAGTGGTTAAGAAGGATTCGATTAAAGAAGGCTCACTTGCTCAGTCTCATCATGTTGGTCGAGTTACCTCAGGTAATAAAGTTGCCATCTTTGCAGATTTCTGGTGCTTGTTTGATTTCAATCCTGTGGCTAACCGTAGTTGTTTCGTGTTGGTTTGTGTGTTGGGAAATTTGCTGATTTGATCTGCTTTGTGGAAAGGTTGTTCTCCTGAATTGTTGCAACCGAGGTTTTATTAGCTTTGTTATTGGTTTGATGCAATTTTGGGAGATCTGTCGGTGATTATAGGGGATGCCCAAGTGCCCTTGCTTTATCATGCTAAGCTACTGCCATTTTGCGTTCCCTACAATTCCGTGCTTTTTCCAGAAATCGACGCTGGTCTTGAACTGGAGGGCAGAGTGGACTGGCGTAATTGCTTGCTGTTATGGCTCTTTGATTGATAAAACTCTTATATACGGTGAATGCTGTTCTATTATGTGCTCTTTGCACTGCTGTATACAGCTGTGGCTAGATCCTGGAGTCCACATTCCTAAGTTAAGTATTGATTACTTAGCATAAGAGTCAAGATATACTTAAGAGGAGAAGCACCGGAATCATTCCGTGAATTTATATTTTGCCTCTCTTTATCCATCGACATTGGGTATTACAAGGGGGTGGTGGGTATGTAAGATAGGAATTGTTCTGAAATATTTTTCATTCTTGTGCTGTTGTGGGGTTATCGGACCAGGGCTTGCCTTGTACTCCATAACTTCAGACTGTATGGCTTCGTTCTGTGTTTTGTGGTCCTAAGAGTTGGTTTTCTTTCCATTTATATTCCGCCTTTGTCCTTCTCTAGTTAGTCTCACACTAATTGCAATGCAGACAAATCAAAATCTAGGAATGGTCCCGACCCTAAGAAGGAGCAATCAAATGCAAAAGATGGTTCAACTCCTCATATTGCTGCACAGACATTTACATTCCGAGAGCTAGCTGCTGCAACTAAGAATTTTCGGCCAGAGTGCTTGTTAGGCGAAGGGGGCTTTGGACGAGTTTATAAAGGCCGCTTGGAGAGCACTGGACAAGTGAGTTAATAACTTCATTAGGAGATGTAATGGATGCATGGATGCTAGTAAACAAACTGATATTCTGAGTTATTCGATATCGTGCAATAAACACTGTCAATGCCTCTTTCGCTGGTGTTCACTTTACTTATCAATAATGATTTGCTCCGTGCCATAATATTTGTGAAAGTTTCTATGTTGAATGGAAAATTGTAATTTCAGGTTGCAGCGGTGAAACAGCTTGATCGGAATGGACTTCAAGGGAATAGGGAGTTCTTAGTGGAAGTTCTCATGCTTAGCCTTTTGCACCATCGAAACCTTGTTAACCTAATTGGTTATTGTGCTGATGGGGACCAACGGCTCCTTGTTTATGAGTACATGCCGCTTGGCTCATTAGAGGATCATCTACATGGTAAAAAATTGGTCCCTTTACTGATTAATCTAAATTATAGAATCTTGTTTCTGTTGTATGGTTAGCTTCCTGAAAAATTCAATTGGATTAGTAAGTTGTTAGATCTAGCTCTTCACTGTCAACCACATGGTAGGTGATCAGTCCTTCCTGGCCGGAGCTTAGGTAGGACACTGGTGGGAGAGTAACCAAGAATTGTGAATGAAGAGTAAGGGTTATGCCTAGTTATTGTGGAGACATAATTTTACTAACTTGGAGGTTTAGTTTGGATCAACCATGGTTGTGGCTGGTCTATATCCATGGTTTTTGGAGAAATATAGAAAAGAGACGATGATTTTTATTGTTGCATCGAGAAGTGAGCCTGCAGAAATTAAGCTTCAACCATCTCTTCCTTTTCTGTTCTTTGTTCAGTGAATACATGGCAACATTAATACAAGCTTTCAAAAATCATGATCTGTGTTCGTTGATGCTGATGTTATGCAATGAAACTTCTCAGCTTTCTAGACTTGGGTATTGGGACTTGTTTTGTTTATAACATGACCTGCATTCCTTGACATGCAACTCATTGCCATGTTAAATCAGATCTTCCGCCTGCCAAAGAACCTCTGGACTGGAATAGAAGGATGAAGATTGCTGCTGGTGCAGCCAAAGGTTTGGAGTATTTGCACGACAAAGCAAACCCTCCTGTTATATACAGAGACTTGAAGTCGTCTAACATCCTTTTGGATGAGGGTTATCACCCCAAATTATCGGATTTTGGACTGGCCAAGCTGGGTCCCGTTGGTGACAAGACCCATGTATCCACTCGTGTGATGGGAACATATGGTTACTGTGCTCCAGAATATGCTATGACTGGCCAGCTTACGTTAAAGTCCGATGTATATAGTTTTGGAGTCGTCTTTCTTGAGATCATCACCGGGCGCAAGGCTATAGATAATGCTAGAGCCCCTGGCGAACATAATCTTGTTGCATGGGTAATTTTCTGTACTCAGCTTATTTTCACTGGTTTGATTTCACGTGTTCTAAATTTTATTCTATGGACATTATGCCTTTTAGGCACGACCACTTTTCAAGGACCGTAGAAAGTTTCCGAAAATGGCAGATCCATTGCTTCAAGGGCGTTATCCAATGCGAGGACTGTACCAAGCTCTAGCAGTGGCAGCCATGTGTTTGCAAGAACAAGCAGCCACAAGGCCGCTGATAGGTGATGTTGTGACCGCTCTCACATACTTGGCTTCTCAAACATATGATCCAAATGCTTCTAGCCATAGTAACAAAGGTGGGCCGTCAACACCTAGGAGCAGGGATGATCGGAGAAGTATGGCTGATGGTCTAGATAGCCCGGAAGATTACAGACGAGGAGGGCAGAATGGCTCCCCCTCCAGTTACAAAAATTCACCTGATTATAGGAAAAGGGATCATGGTAGAGATCTGAGTGTTGGCTCAGACCGAAATGAAGCCGGTGGTGGTTCTGGAAGAAGATTCGGTTTGGACGACGGGGAGAGGCTGGATTCCCAGAGAGATAGCCCTGTGAGTACCAGCAGAGCCAGGGAGACACCGAGGAACCGTGATTTAGATAGAGAGCGTGCAGTTGCCGAGGCTAAAGTATGGGGAGAAAACTGGAGAGAGAAAAAACGGGCAAATGCGTTGGGCAGCTTTGATGGTTCAAACGAGTAACTTTGTGCGAGTGAACCAAGCGTGCCACATTTGTTCATATGAAAGAGAAGTAGTTTCCATTTGCGGTTCACCGAAATCCAGCAGAGAAGTTGCTGGACACGTCGGTGCATGAAGGGAAAAAGGCAGCTCTTCATGGTTTGGAACTCTGGCTGCATCTTGTGTCCTGGACACCTACCTATCTTGTGTTTGAAGATTAGAGCTTTTAGTGCTTCAACTAGGTGGTTGAAGAGACGAGATGAAAACAGCTGTAAAGAATGGGTTTGGTTTGGTTACCCGTGAACATGCAATGTTGTAGTGACTGCACAAGTTGGTTGGCAATGTAGAAAACCGCATTAGTCTCTTGTCTCTCTCGGACACAAGGTCCTCTCGACGCACGGAGAGTATGGCGGATTCAGGATCTCGGGATGTATGTACGCTTTGTGCTGAGGATGATTTTCGGTGTGCGTGCGTGAGTCTCATTGGTGTTAATACTGTGTTGTTGCTGCAATGGACGCATTGTTGAGTCGGGTCATGTTTCGGCATATACATGCAAGTTTTCTGTATATCTTATCTATCTATTTATCTCTCTTTTTTATCTGATTTCTTCTTCTCTCTCAACAATTTGGATGGCCATTTGGTTCGTGATCAGTCTGGTTGAATTATTTCGTGATGCTGCTTTTGGATCGTCTTCATTTTGCTCATTACTTTCAGATCCCACGGGAATAGTGGCATTTATTAACTAGATCAACTAACGAGAGAGAGGTCGGTCGTTTGAATTCGAATGTAGATGAAGAGCTTAGATAAATGGGTTAATATTTTGTCTTTCAAGTGAGACGTTCTACATTTTGTTTTCCCAACATACAGACTTGAATGCTGCTGTTGTCAATTTCTAACCTACCTTGGTTCTTTGCCTTGGTTCTTCCCATCAATTAATGTTTCTCACATTCCCAAGGATTGTTGGATGTGTAAGAATCTCCCTTTATGGTCTTCTACCTTCCATAGGCTGTTGGTTTCATCAGATGTCACTGTAACAAACTCATTGTAATAAGATGAGCAGTTGCAGAAAGTTTGGCTGTTCCAAGAGACTTTCGAATTGTAATGAGCTGTGAAGAAGTTGATGGGAAGCCTTCAATTGGACGATACTAAATATATATATAAATGGATGACCTCACGAAAGAGAAGATTGCATCGTCCGTACCTTCAATTAATGTGGTCTCGACGTAACCGAGTGCGTAGATATATATTATCAATTCACAAAGTCAGGCATTATAATACAGCTACTTTCATACTTTATAATCGGCAGAGAGAGAAATTTGCAATTTGTTCTGATTTGAATTAAAATTAGTCGGTTCGGTCAAATTTCAATTCTTTGTATCCAAGGATTTGCAGGTAGAATGGTGAAATTAAATGGGTTATCTTCTTGTGCATGGGAAATGGAGTAGAGGGTCACGTCTAGTCCATGTCTAATCTCTCAGTTCCAAATTTGGTCCCCAAACCAGTCAAGTGTTGGTTGGTATACTGGATTAATGGCAAGTAATGACATTGTTCTTGTGATCTTATGTGCACCACCCTTAACTGGAATATGAATTCTACAACTCTTCACGTCACCCACTTCGAATATCTGAATTCGTATTAAAAAAAAATGGATATTGGATTTTGTGTCCTTGCAAAGTACATTGTTTGTTTTGCTCGATAAATAATAACCTATCTATCTCACTACACACTTGTGAGCTACTCTATAATCTTCATTCACTACTAATGGCAATTAAAAGTACTACACCGCTCGAAGTAGAAGTAGAAGCCTCCTCCAAAACTCTCAAATGTCAGGTGGATTGCAAATTAACATCATCTTAGCTTCTGCTTCTTCCTACTAAAGTTTCTTCTCTCTCTCTCTCTAACACACACACAATTTCTTCTTGTCCGAATTTCTTTTTCTTGCAGACATGGGTCCTAAAAGTGTCTATCCACTGCCAAGGTTGCAAGAAAAGAGTCAAGAAACTTCTCCAAGGCATCAACGGTAATAATTAAAAAAAAAAAGAAGATAAATTAAAATCTACCTACCAAAATTTCTCCCTTTACAAATCCTACCAATTTTGGAACGGAATTCTATTTCCCAGTTTCAAACGGAATTTGATTCCATTTCCTATATTAATTTTGCATTACTTGTAACTTTTCAGGGGTATACACTACGTCAATTGATCCAGAGCAACAAAAGGTCACAGTTACAGGGAACGTAAAAGTGGAGACCTTGATTAAGAAGCTCATGGATAAGGGCAAACACGCAGAGGTTTGGAAAGATTGCAATGCAGCTACAGGAAAAGAACACCACGAGAAAGCCAAACTCGCAGTGCGAAATGACTCCAACATCAGCAAAAACAAGAGTACAACTGATCAATCAATGGTCGGTACTGCTAAACTCCGCGAAGAAGCGAAAACCAGAGGTGACAAACGTGGTGGAAATCGGAAGCAGCCGGAGATCGGCGAGAGCTCTGGCTACTCCACTGCATTGGAGAAGAAGGGCAGTGAAGGCAAGGCCCGACGTTCGCGTTCAGGTGCAACTGGGAGCAATGGATCCTTCCAGTTGCAGTGTAACAGTGATCATCCAAGCCTCAGCCTAGCTTATCAGCAACAGCTAATCAGCTCTCAAGGTTTGAACTTCTTCCCGGTTGTGGCTTATTCTAACAATGTGGGAGCTTTCTTCTATGTTCAACCATCATCAGCTGGTTACAACCATATCCCGATGCCAACGACACGGATGGATCCTCAGCTTCACATTTTCAGTGATGAGAATGTTAACAGCTGCTCAATTATGTGACAGTAATGTAGGGTTTATATTGTTATCATCTGAAGTGTTTCCTGGTTTTTTTTTCATCGTTATTTCTGTTAGTGTCCCTACCATAGCTTGTAGTCGTAGTTAAAATCAATCCTAGGATTCAGACACAGCTGTTGAGTTTAATGTAATCAGCATGTTGATAAAAGTATTAACTTGTTTAGAAGGATTATAAATAGATGGATGGTCATGAATCTTAATTTTATGTTCACTTTCTTCTGTATTTTTTTTAATCGAAACCATCTGGTAGTTGTTAAATCAATTCAGATTCGAGACGACAAATTACAAACTAACAAATTCTTGTTACCAAATTTTAAGGAACTCGACCTAAATATTGGTGATAGTGACTATGAATGGTTTATTCGGGACACATGGAATCAATGACAATATACTGAAAGTCCCACCTTCTATAGTGAAATCTCTGAAATGCTTCACTTGACTTTTAACTCCCCAAAAGACAAAGAACTCTTTGAGAATTGTTCCTTTCTAAAAAGGGTTCTCTTGCTGGCCATTGTTTGAGGTTTCCAAAATCATTGGGAAGTTAAATTGTAAAAGATTCGCCACGATCGACACAAGTAGCTTTTGTGTCGGTGGGCCTAAAATCTAGCAGAAACCAGTCAAGTGGGGATTTCAAAATCAAGAAGAATAAGCAGATTCCAAGTTCTAACAGTAATAATAGTAGCTCCAATAACTTGGTGGGGCACTAATGGGGAAGAAAAAATGGAAAAGCAACTGGTTTACAAGGTGCTAGACCATCCATTAAAAAGCGAAAAGTGAAATATGATCAGAAAAGGTACTTGGCATCTCCTAAAAAGAAGTCACATTCACCATCCAATGTGCTAAAATCAGAAAAACAGAGGAAAAGATCTAGTTTTGCTGCACGGGATGTTTGGTAAAGAAAAGGGAGGATCAATTCCATGGATTGTGCCACTAAGATGACTACATGAGAATGGAATGGACAACGATAAAGAACTTCTCTGAAGCACTGGAGAGTCTTTTGGTTGAGTATGTACAATTTCGAGCCTATGATCGCGCCAAGTGAAATGCTCACCGAGAACGATCAACAGAAACTTACACATAAGTTGACGCCTTTGAAGTTCTGTGGTTGGTTCCTAGGATGATCACAATTACAGTTACATCATCATGATATTTCCTTCTCCTGCCAGCTGGTACATTCATCAACTCTTCCATGCTGAAACCTGAAACATGAATGTATCATTTTTTAAATACCGGTAGCTTCACCAATCAAAGTTATGGTGTATTTTTTCTACTTAAGGCGTAACTACTGGCCGGTAAATCGAAGCTATGACAATGTTTTATATCTTCAAGAATAAAGTCTAATAAGTACCAAACCATGGTGGAAGAACTTACCAGCACAATCCGCAGCTCTACACACAAGCTTCTCTAACAGAAACTTTGCTGGATCACCGGAGGGATTGCTCAGGATGTAAGAATGGACAAGGTTAACTGCCTCTTCATTGCTGAAGAAATCAAACAGACCATCGCTTCCAAATATGACGAAGTGGTCGGATTTTGATATTCTATGGACAGTCGCTGTTGGTTGAGTAGATATATAAGGCGGGCTCGTGAGATTGCGAACTCGAAGAATGCCCATCAATGCATCATTTAGCTTTTTCTGCACGAGGAAGAAGTCATGCGTTATATACAACACGACAAGTTGTGTGATTAAGAGCTCAAGAGAATAACAGCACCAACCTTTTTTAAGTAACCAACCCCAAAAGCTCGAGTGACCTTCAATTTTCCTTTTACTTTTCCGCCCATAATCAGTGCAGGGTCATCGGAATGTTCACTCAGCAACCTAGTTTTTTCAACTTCGTTGTCAACTGTATGACATTCAGTTAGCTGGATTGCCTTAAGTTGTTCCCCCGCAATCAGCTCATTGCCTTCATATGTTGCCAAGACTGCTCGACTATCCCCTAGATTAAGGGTGTACAAGTCCATACCATGGAGAAGACTGATAAGAACACAAGATCCTACAGAAACTAGATCAGGACGGTCCTCCATCTCCTGTTCTACCATGTATAAGAAATCATTCTCAGCCTGACTCAGAGCACGCTGAAGGCTGTCAAGCACATGTTGTTGGAATGACTCGGGGGAAATATCTAGTTGGGAGAGCTTGTTATTCTTCACAAGACCCTTACCATTTAAACCTTCCTCGCTACTGTTCTCAAGAGGACATTGAAGGGCTCTACTTTGCTTTGATTCCCAGTCCAGCATTTTGGTATGAAATATAATGGTTTCATACAATGTTCCAGCGAGAAAATCAGCAGCATCTCGTCCGTTGAATCCATCATAGATACCACAGAAGAGCCACCCATTCTCTTCCGAACACACAGCTTGAACCCTGTCTTCACCAGCAGCCCCACCCGCCACTTGAACTTCATCAGCATTGAGAAAACCCTCATTCCTAGAAGGAGCACTCATAGATTTGAACAAATAGGAATCATATTCAGGTGGACTCAGAGAAGACGGACTGCAGCTCAAGTTCGAGTTCGACAAGCTGCTGCTCTGGAGCGAGGACGACAAAATATCCAACCTCGAAAGGCTTGGTGAAGAGGGTATCTTATGGAAAGAGGTCGGGGAGTCCCAGCTAGGAAGAATCTCCGCACTTATCACGCCATTGCAGATATTTGTGTTGGCTAATGTTGCATTAGCACTCAGAGCAGCACCAGACAAACAAGAGAAGCTGCTGTTTCTCGGTATTTTAGTTCCGGCTCGAGCTTGGCGCCCTTCGGAAACATCCAACAAGCTGTCGTCATAGCTGTTACATTGATATCCAAAACTAACCTTAAGGTCTCCTTCCGCCATATCGGTGCTTTGTCGCAGCATCTTTCCTTACTGCAGCACATCAAGCAAGAAGTCCTAAATCAATAATCAGATAAAAAACGAACACACGTTAAACTATCCGACCAATCAAAGCATCAATCTTTCATACTCGTCATCATACATAACAAAACACAAGATTCATAATCTTATTTGTCAAAGAAAAACCAGAGATACCAACTCCTTAAACTACATACTCTTATATGCAACCGAAAAATTTGACCAAAACCTTTAAAGGCTCGAACTTTTGGCTCAAGTTTGCACGAGTTTCACGATGGCTATCCTGCCATTGGTTAAGTTAGAACAATTACCTCTGATATCTTCTTATATTAATTTTAATATCCTAATCAAAGGTGGATCTTCAACACTTATAAAAGGCCTAAACTTCCGATATGATATTCTCTCCAACACATGACAATCATAGTTCTTTACCGGTTTCAACCAGACATGACAATCATAGTTCTTTACCGGTTTCAACCCGAACTGGTCGATGTCTGTATAACACGTGGTTTCGTCGAAAGGAAAAACAGGACAGGACATGCATTTGCCCACAATTTAAGACAAGAGACAATAATAATAATAATAATAATAATAATAATAATAATAATAATAATAATAATAATAATAATAAAAAGACAAACCAGGAGGTGGGTTCTAACGATCCAGACGACGGAGAGCTCGAATACGGTGGAAAGGCAGCGGCTTTATGAGAATGGAAGATCTGGAGAGACGTTAATTATGTATAAAAGGAGAGATCTTTATTCTTTTATATAAGAGAATACAATACGACGAGGAGAGGAGAGGAGAGCTTCTTTATTTTATGGTTGCCAGTGGAGAAAAGGGAGGAGGGAGATGGATGGATGGTCGAGGAGGAAGGAGAGAGCTGGCATTGCGGCTGCCATTTATTTATTATTATTATTATATATATATATATAAAATCTCGGGAATATCAAATCAGAAACTTTTTCAAATTAATTATAAAATTCAGATAATGTTTAAGTAATTATTATTATTATTATTATTACGAATTAAGATATTCGGTGTTTTACCGGTTCCACTCATACTTGGACTCTCTCCGCCTGCTTTCCGGTTCCCGGAGAAGATACCCGCGTGACGGAAGTCGCGCCTTTATCCCCTGGGTCCGGCTCCCCCCCTCCCCTTCATTCATTCTTTTCCACTCTTACGTTCTTTTGTTGGACATGCCTCTCACTTCACAAATCTAACAACTTTGGAGTGAAAATTAAATGCCCTGACATTTTATTTTTTTTTACCATAGTATGCATGTAATGTGATATCAGTGTCTTTTTTTGTAATTTTTTTTTCTTGCAGTACTAACCCATATGATTTATTTATTCAGTTTGATCCAGGTATTTTCACTTTTTTGCGAAAGACAAATCCTCATGTATCCTTCATTCCAAACCCAAATAAATTTTGGTTGGCTGAGGCTCAATTCAACCTTCTTTTCGTTGTCCGGTACTATTAAATGCTACTACATTCACTAATCTAAAACTCAGATTAGGTAAAATAAATAAATTAAAAGGTGACAAATCTCGTGGATATGGTAGGATTTCCAACAACTCCAAATCCAATTTAGTCCCACGGCACCAGAAATCCAGTGCGAAGATTGTACTTGAAGGAGCACATGGGAAGAAGACGGGCCAAATAAACTAGGCCACAAATAAGATATATCCAGGGCCTACTTAACCACATACATATCTTTATTATCGGATATATATATAGTTTTTATTATCGGTTAAATTCTTTAACGATAGACATAGTTTCAATAGTAAGGACGCAAACTATAAATATTCTACTAAATGTATCGAATATCTAACAAAATTTATGAGTATTGATACACAAGTTTTCAATAGAGAAATTCATATCGCGTTAAGATAACTATTAATTTCTTTTTTTACTTTAAAATTAATTTTAAGATTTTCAAAATCACTCAAATTTAATACTGTTAATTTTATCAAATAAATAATCAAAACTAATGTGGAGTAAGAGAGGCATAAGGCACCCAATTATCACGAATGGGTCGTCTTAATCTGCAAGAAGAAAACTGAATGAGAGTTTCTTTCGTATGATAACCAATGATAAAATTATTAAAAAACAAAAATCAAAAGAGATGGCGCCGCCATTTCCATCCATAAGTGTCACGACTTATCTAAGCCACCAGAAATATATTAGGCTACGCAAATAGGATTATCATCTTTTTTTCCATTTTCCTACTTTTCAACGTAAAAGCCACACCATCTGTTTATGGACGCTAGAGATCGTAGTACTTCAATAATTAAGTCCACTCTGTGTCTCAGATCCTCCAAAAGTTCCAGTCCTTGAAGGTCGAAACTACAAAGACATTGCTCACAAAAAAATATAACATCATTCATATATCTAACACTCGTAACGTATTCGTATTAAAATTTTGGGGAAAAGAGCGTTGTGGGACGAATTTGGAGAGTTTTATTACCTTTTGTGATCGATTCAGCTAGAGGTTGGGTTAAAATCAAATAGCACCAGTTCACCACCTTTTAATTTTAATATGAAGAAAAGTTGGAAAGAAGAGTACACTATTAGGATCCAACTCAAATGATGGTAACCATTTCCGAGCATATTCGCGGAGAGATTTTATTTTTTCTTTCCAAGCAAATTCTCCAATGTTTAACATGTAATATTCGCGGTGGCGGGGATAATAATAGTACAGTAGACATTGGAAGTAGCAAGCAGGGTTTTAAAAAATGACCCAGAGGTCGATTCGAAATTAGGTCCGACTTTTAGGTCAGTTGGTCCAACCAATCTAACTACTGTTCGGACTAAATTTTTGGAGGCTGATGGGTTATGGGCCCTCTTGGGCCTTGTTTTTATGATACATAGACAATAATCTTTTGACTTTATTCTAAGATCCCGAATAAAAATAAATGTCAAGAGAATCACCATAACTCATATTCGGATTGTCGGCACATTACACGTTCTATATTTTGTTCTATATCAAAAAATATATAATTTGATAAATATTTTGTCTAGAAAAGACAAACACACAATCAGAAATAAGTTGACAAATTAGCAACTCTCTCTTAGATGTCGAGTACACGGATTACCTTGACGAAAAAATAGATAGACCAGTACAACTACAGCCAATTGCATCGATCAACTAACAAATAATTAATGTGATAATTTAATGAGAAGTCATTGCAATTTTTATTACTCCACTTAATTTTCAAAATAAATCTGAATTATTTAGCTCAATATTTATCAAATTGAGAATGTCCTAGCACATACCTTCAAATGTCAATTGCTTGCGAAAATGACCAGATTAGATTCGACTTTACCCACCCACTTAAGCACTATCCCGAAGCATTACTAATTTTCTCATCACCATGATTTCTCCCAGAGAAAGAAGTCATTAAGTTATGCTAATCTCTGACATCGATGATAGAGTAGGATTCCCTAGTTTAGAATTGAGTTAGATCTCTACTTATTATCCATACATATAAAATTTCGAATATGTTATCAAATTGAATTTATAAATTCTACATGCATACGTAATACATGTTGTCCAAACTTTACCAAACAAAATGACTGAATATGTCTCTTGTTATTGTCAAAATTACCAAAAATTGAAATTTTTTTTAATCGACTCATCTGAAATTTGTGTTCAATGAACCATCACAAAGTATAATAAAAGCTCTAATGAAGTGATTGATTATAACCTGTGATAAAAGCAGTCAAAAAAAGTCGTCATTAGTCAACGGATTTGCCGTTAATAATCTGGTTTTCGTCCTTACATTACAAGCTTCAATCCCCCACTAACGAAAAGCAATGGCACTCCCGTAATAATCACCTAAACCCAGTGGCATTTTCCCAAACCAACCCCCACCAACCCCTCATTATAAACCCCCCGAAAACCGCCACTCTCTCTCTCGCTCCCTCCCCTCCGAAAATGAGAAACTCCTCTAAGCTGCACCTGCTCTTACTCTTACTCGTGATCCTGGACGTCCACGTGGCAGCATCCTCCCCGGCGCCGTTCGATCTCCTCCCCCTCGGCCCCGCCGCGCCATGCAGCGGATCCATCGGGGAGTGTCTGGCGGTGGAGTTGGAGATGGACTCGGAGATCAACCGGCGCTCGCTACTGTCGGCGAGGAGGTACATAAGCTACGCTGCGCTTACGAGGAACACGGTACCGTGCTCCAGGCGCGGCGCGTCGTACTATAACTGTCGTCCCGGAGCTCAGGCCAACCCGTACTCCCGCGGTTGTAGCCGCATTACCCGTTGCCGGAGATGAAACCGCCGGCGAGTATTCGATTAAAAAGGTTGTGTATCTGTGTCTTGGTTTCTTTATTTCCCTTGTTTATCGGTGTTTTCGGTTAATTAATTTTCTTGTTTTGTACTAAACTGGACCTTGTAATTTGGCCGCGGTTGTGAAATCTCGTGTACATGACCAATGTTGTAATAAGATAATTTTAGCTTAACTGTCGCTACCAGTATTTATGAATAATCAAATCATATGGTAATATGTATATATTTACGGACAAGTGTTGGCAATTCTAATATTCACTAGAAGCAACTAGTTTCTTAGTGACTAAATGATGAAATTAAACAAGAGGGTGTTGGTTCTTAACAAATCTAAATCATTTACTATTTGTTTAATCTTACATTTACCTGTGGTTCTACTTCCGTCAATTTTTTCTTGAAGGGTAGAATAATCTTGGGGAGCTAAACGTACACTTGGCAAGTAATAGACTTTGCGGTTTGACATCTAATAATGTGTTTAATAGTGTGGCCAGAAAAGTTGACGTCATCTATTTCAAAAGCGTAACGATTTTATCGTCGTCTTTCATTTTTCTGGCTCATTATTTAAGTCTAAGAAGTATAACTTTCTATCTCTTGGACGAATTCGCGGTGGCCAATCTTTTGCCTTCTCGCTTGCCGGGTTCTTAGCCAGTCTCGAAAAAACACAATACGTTGGTTAAATTATTCTAGTTATTAAGATTTAAATTCTCAACCTCCATCAAATCATCTTAAGCTTTAGATTATAATGCCAAATTTCTTTTGGTTTGTTAAAATTACTTAAAACTCCTATCACATATTTAGACCAACTAATTTATATCCCAATTCAGTGAAATTATGAAGGACCAAATTCTTCCTACGTGCTTTAATGCAATTAAATTTCATATAAGTCGGACTCGGATCCTTGTTAAATTAGAAAGTCAAGTTGATCTACACGCTCAGGGGTAACATATTTTAGCGGTAGAGTTGTATCGCTTCTGAAATGGCTATGAAGAGATTATGATAGGATCTACCATGTTTTAGCAAGGGACATCACCATCCAGACGGGCACAAGATTGTAAAGGACCACCGGTTCCCAAACAACACCCTTCTGCCTCTCTTTGAAATAAACAAACCATCTTCATCGGAGTAATAATAGTCATTGTAGAGGTTACCTAACCCAAAAAGTTTCATCTTTGGGAGAATTTGTCGGCGCATAATAACTCATTTGGGACAAACACGAAAGAAAAGGAAATGCTACTACATGTGTTCAGCTAGCGGCCACAACCGAAATTGGAAATACCCTTTCCATGTCAAGCTTCCTAGTCAATACCACAATACTGGAAGCACGCCCATCTAGTCAGCATTTCGGCATAAAAAATGGGGGACGATGCATGAGTAGGAGAAGTTATGTGATGCATGAGTAGGAGAAATATAGAACATCCCTCAAACTATCACACCTCTCAAAGCATATCCCAGTTCAAGTTATATGGAACATTCAGAAAAAGAATCACATCAAAGACCTGTCTGCTAATAAACATCACGCTTGATCATCACCCGTCTTCTGTTCTTCCTTGATAGGAGCTGAGGGTGATGGAGATCCTTCTACACCCATTTCTGCCCTCAGATCATTAATGCTCTGTTCCAGCTCATCAATTCTGTTGCCCATCTCATCAAGTGAATCGGAGTTAAAGAAACAATGTGCAGTATCCAAATTACATGTTGAACAAGATATTATTAGTCCAAGGTATAATATGATGAAACAGAGTTATGTTAGATGATAAAGAGTACAGGAAATTTGGTCACCAATTCTAAAAGCATCAGATCTCAGGAATAAGCAGAAACGACTTAAGAAACTAAACAGACTATACTCTGATGTACATCAGAAAGTTAAATCCATAATGCAAATGCGTGTGCATCTACTGCCTCAGAGAAGACCGTACACTTTCCAGAAACTTTGCTTCAACTTTCCTAAATGATATTGTTTAATGATAATCTAATTTCCTGAGAACCAAAAATAGTAAACAGATTCTTTCTCGGGTGATCAAAACACTATTTCCACAAGATTATCAAGAAACAGTTAAACGACAAGTCAATTTAAGCAACACATAGTAAGAATACTATATATTTCTCGACTAGTAGTGATCAGGAAAAAAGAATGGTCAACAGGAAATCAAAAGGATATTCTTATGAATGATTGAATCAGACATGGTCTGAAACCTGCCTTGCTGCAAAACAACAAAAAAGATAAATCACGTGATTACGGAAGTGTAACTGATTCACAATATACTGAGGCGTATATTCACGGCACAAGAAACAAACCATTTGCTCCAGGAGGTTTTGCACCTGCCAGGAAATCAACAAACACATCAAAAGTTAAATGCCCATCAATCGAAGGATGAATATCAATTGTCAAAAGACAACAGTTTGAGCATGGATACAAATTAATAAGCATAAAATGAGAGATCGAATAAGTTGTATGTTATTATCTAATCACTTCCACAAACCACCAATACCAGATCAAGATATAGCTAAGAAAGAACTGCAAATATGCACAACCAAGAGGCAACATGCTGGAGAATATTCACAATGTGTTCATGGCACAAGCACTTGAAAGAATGAACAGGAACACTCAAATAACAGTCTACATACATAGAGTCCTGCTTGCAATGGTCAAACTCAATTGAGAACCACACTGCAAAAAGAAGTGATAGGGGGACTGAATGCAGCAGAGCGTGGCACCGCCAACTACAACTACGTCGACAGTCGAGGATTCTTTCGGCTCTACGGCCGGACAGAAAACAAGAAACCAAATCAGGAAACTTACGAAAGCAGTCATATCAGCAGTGCTCTGTTTGGCATTCTCGGAATCGTGCCCGTCCTGTACAACAACGAGACGACGCTAGTCAGATACTTCAACCTAACGATCCTTCTTCCTAAAACAAACACACTTAACTGAAAAACAATCCACCGTAACCTTTCCCCCCTTTCCCACAAACCAGAAACAAACACATGAGAGACGGAATTAACAGAACTGCGCCTAAAATAACCTCCACGACTAACATAGCAACAGATTCCTCAGGACGCGCACATAATCGCCAAATTAGACAAATAAAAAACCTAAATGTACGGATGAAAAAAAGTTGTACGGCATCTGGAAGACGGAAATCCGGAACCGGAAGTTGCCTGAGCAAGTTTTAACATCAGATCGACTCTAAAATATATATATATTTTTTTTAAATGTCGAAACTAAAGTACGATGGGGATTAACAATGGGAGCGACTTAGATTCGAGCGGTAATCCAAACTCCATGCGCACATTTGGTCTTGTTTCCAAAACGGAAGAGAAAAGAGGAGAGAGAGAAGAAGAAGAAGAAGAAGAAGAAGAAGAAGAAGAAGAAGAAGCGTACCATATTTCTTCTGGGGAGCTTGATTCGACGGAAGGGGCGAGGAGAGAGAGAGAGAGAGAGAGAGAGAGAGAGATAACTGTCGCTGGAGGAGTGAGATTTGAGAGGAAGCACGCAGCTAGGTATTTGGGGGACGATGCGGCAGCGTTTTAGCAGCTTTTGTGTTGGGAGTGTGACCAGTGAGAGAATGACGAAACTAACCCTCTCCTTTCCTTTCTCTTGCGTCGTCTTATATTTTCAGACGACACCGTATTTGCAGATATCCTGACCGGAAATTTAAGCTATGGTTCATATTTTGGTTTGAAATGTTAACCTTGTACGTATTTATATTGTTTTTCTTCTAATGAATTGCTGTTGGCTAAGTTATGGATAATATTGTATGAACTAACTTGGCAATATTCAATTTCAAGTTGATTATGATGTAATTTTTTCCAGATCTATTTATAGAAGCTTCGCCTCTCCATTTTGTATAAACTGGCAAGATTTTATAAATTTCAATGGTCAAAATACATAAAATTAATGGTCGGAGTTGAGACTTTAATTTTATGTTCTAATTTTACGAATGTAATAAATAATATTTAAAGACATATTGCCCTCAAACAAGATTTTACAAATCTTAATATTTAATACAAAGAGATTCGCCGAAGCATTTATATTATATTGGTAAACTTTTTATACTTGAACACTAACAAGACCTTATAGTTGACGTTTGTAACCGATAGGTCATAAACATAGCAATTTTTCCATGCCAAGTTGTTAGAGTTGTATCCACATTGCAAGAACGTGAGACTTATGATTAAAAAAATCGAACAATCTTGCACCAGATCAAAATTAATAAATATGATTTATATTGTTTGATTTTATCTATTTTAAAAGGTATGTTGTATGATTTTATACACATTCCAATTTTGGGGCGCTGTCTTTAGGGCACCCCGCAATTAGTCAATTCGTGACATTAATCCACTTCCGTATTAGGTTTATCGGCATCTAGCATTCATTCTAAGGTCTCTCCTTATCATATTAACATTGTAAGGATTCCATTTCATATCAAACTCTCAGAGGTTCACAAAAAAGTTCACCAGTCTTCTCACGTCAGAATGAAGCACTCCAATGGCGCCTCGTCGACCAAACTCAAGAAGACCAAACCGTCCCAACCCAAACAAAAAGCTCCGGTCTGGTCGCTCCCGGTGGTCGTAATCCTGCCACTCTCTCTCGTGACAGCCATCGTGCACTTCTTCGGGTCCGGACCGAAGTACGAGGTCCTGACGACCAAACCAGTTTGGTTCCCTCCACTCTGGGTCATCCACGTGGGCTCCTTGGCATCCACCCTCCTCATGAGCCTGGCTGCTTGGCTCGTGTGGGCCAGCAGGGGATTCACGCTCGACTCGGATCCGTTGCCACTCTACCTCGCCCAAGTCTCCCTCAGCATTGTTTGGTACCCGCTTGTTCTGACCATAGGGGTTCCCTCGGTCGGGCTCGGCTTTTGTCTGGTTCACGTCGGGACAGTTGCCGTCTGTCATTGGATGTTTGGTGAAGTAAACTCGAGGTCGAGACATCTAGTTAAGCTTTGTTTAGTGTGGGCGGTTTATTTAACGCTTGTCACCTTCAACCTAATTTTCCTTTAACAGCTGGTTGTATTGAATGTTTTGTAGCATTAGTTAAGGATTAGGGTTGGTCTGTGGAAGAAAGAACGAGATACGATACATTATAATGTAACTTTTCATCTTCGAAAGTTACGTCGGAGAACGTGCTTTTTGGCCTGAACAACTTTGCTACTATTAAATTATTTGACTCGTTTGGATTCTTTGAATTTATTAGGAAAGAAATTGTATAGAGGGTTTACTCGGATCCAATATCGAAGGATCTCTTTCATTTTGGCAGGTTCTGACATGATTCTAGATTAATTCTTAATTTTTAAAAAATAATGACACGTATTTAGATTTATATGATCATGCTCTTATCTTTCAAGATAATATTAGCATAATGTCAAATTACCAATTATAAACCTACCCTATTAATATTTGTCTTTTGTTTTATGTGTTTGGCTTTTTATATTGAGAATAATCGAGTCATAAATTATGATCTGCCTGATATAAAGAAGATGAAAGATAAAAGATTTTGATTCACCCTTAAAAAAAACATAAATATCGATATTCGTATAGATTTTTCACATGGTTGCTCATAATGCTCAGAGCTGTACCATTCATTTGACGTTGTCAGGTTTGGTGTTCCTCCAATCTTTCTCCTTTCTTTCCTTATTTGTCATCATAATCTAATGATCCGGTAATAATATTGCTAGCTAAAATGTGGGGCCCGGGTGCTGAGCAAGGAGGAATACTCCAGACGGCCTCATGTAAATTTGATTTGAAAGAACCATTAACCATATTATAGAATGTCTCAACCACAAGCATACCCGATGACCCAAGATCAACAACCGCATCCGCTAATGCTTGGTAAAACAGATTACTATGGAAAGACACTTACTTGTAATTGATTCTACGAGACTGCTACTCAGAATTTCCATCAAAATACGAGTTTTCATTAGGACCATAAAATCAATTACCATTATAATTGTTTAATTTGCAAATAAACCTCGTAAAATGGTGAAATAACTTTCCTGGAAAATCGATCACTGAAAGCAAACAATGGCTTAAAACAGTTAGATATGGAATTTAATCAGAAATCAAGTGGTGCTTTGTTGTGCTAACAATTTATGAATTGCGCACCTCAATGTCAGGATATACAACATCCAAGCAGAAGATTTTGAAGAACCGTAGTTGATACAACAAGCTCCTTAAGTTTTGTGATTTCTTGTGCCATTTTTCATAGTAAACACACCAAAAACTTTCAAATGTTATTCCATGAATCAGGAACAAACTAATCTAGATTTGGATTAGGTTAGATCATTAAATTTGGCATCTCGTTGTCGAAGTTGCCATGTTATAAGAAATGTATGATCTGGTCCCATCGATACGTATTCAATCAGACAATTACATGTGTGGGAGGAAACACCCCAAAATTGAAGCCTATAGATTACATTTCAGTATTCTTTACAGATTTCAAAAGAAGTTGAAAACGGATTTTATTAAATAATTTGCATCAGGTTTCGACCAAAAATAGGAAAGAATCGTATCGGATTTGCAGAAAGTGACCGAATCTCAATTCTAAGGCTCAGCTCATCGCAGCCGCCACGGGTTCTGGTTGAACAGCAACGACTCCATAACAGCGGCGGCATAGAGTCGGGTGCTCAGCGAAGGAGCCAACTTGAGGGGCATAATTCCAGCATCTTTCACACTTGGACCCCTCGGCTCGCGACACACCGATCCATATTTTCCTGCTCCCTTGGATGAGATACTCCTCGGCGAACGGCACTCTTTGCGTCAGCTCTTCGTCCAGATCCGAAAGGATCTCAACCTGCATTTAGACAATCGAAAACCTCGTTACAGTTCTACTAAAGAACGCGAGACAAGTTGACGTGCTTATAAAGGACTAATTGCTGTGGACGGCCTTATATGTAGCCATAAGTACCTGGGATGTAAGGAAGATGCGATACAATGCATCAGCGTCGTTGGATGCCGCAGACATTTCACTCAATCTAGATGCGAGCTTCGCATCGGAAGTATGTAGGTAAACTTTTGCTTCTAAGCTAGAACCGATGAGCTTCCCTGTTCGAGCAGCCTCAAGAACCTTGTTCACCTCGGTCCTCAGCTGGTTAAAGCAATTGCAGTTGGATGTAAGAATATATTCAGATAAATAATTAGCAATAAACAATAACAGATCAATACATATATACAACAGCCAACTAGAGAAAAGGGTCCAAACACAGGAATGGAGTGACTGAAAAGTACCTCAAGAATGCTTCCCCAAAAGCTAGCTTCTTCAACGGGAAAGGCAAGCCACTTTTCGTTAGAGGTTGGCCACTTTGATTCGAAAACGAACTTCGTGGTTGAACCATCGGGCATGGTGTACTGGAATGGAAGGTTTTGCCATACATCCTCAGCCAGATGAGGCAGTATTGGAGCAATGACCCTTGTAATGGAGAGAAGATGTGCAGCAAGAACTGTTTGGCAACTTCTCCTAGTAAAACTGGTAGTGCCTCTGCAAGAAACACAGGTGGCCACTCCATTATTACATACGTAATTTTGTTCTCGTCTTGGGCATATTCTCGTTATTTATGTCGGGAAATCCAGTTTTTTACCGGGAAGCACGATAGCAACATTTATCCTATCCAGAACATGCTACTGATCATCCACTATAAATAAGTTCTTAGAGAAACAATTACCCAACGTAAAGCCGATCTTTGGCAACATCCAAGTAGAAGCTTGATAGGTCAACAATCACAAACCGCTGAATGATCTGGAACAGGATGAATGTAGTATGTCAACCGTGTTCAAGCAACTAAATCAAGCAAATGCATCAGCCAAAATCAATGTCAAGCAAGAGGACAAACGGATTGTGTTGAAGCAAGTGGAGTCATTTAATTGGGTCATTCAGAAAGATTAATATCTTACCTGGAATATTTTGAAAAATTGGTAGTTCTCATAGCCATCTCTAATGTTCTTTACCACGTTTTCCAACTGAAATAGCGCATGCTTATCAATTGAGGGAAGGTCACCGTAGGTAACAGCATCATCGGCCTGCCAGTGAATCAAATCAACATCGTGGAATCAGCAATCTTCTCGAGAAAAAAGAGCATATCAGAAGCATAGTAATTGAAATTGATGACGAAGATCTTATCATATGAATCAAATATTTGGGGAGCTGACAGCATCAGGGTATTCAATTTTGAACCACACGAATCCTAATAGCTACGTTGGGCCACAGAGAAACTGATCGGCTTAGCTCACCTTCCAGTCATGAAGGTTTGATAAGAGGTATCTCAACGTTCCTCGTAACTTTCTGTAGATGTCAGACATTTGTCTTAGGACTTGAGGACCAACCATAACATCCGACGTATAATCAACACTAGAAACCCAGAGCCGTAGCACATCAGCACCATAACCTGGATCTTGCTGCCACAGTAAACAAAAGTTGATGTTCTGATTTAAATCGTCTACATTTGATCAGAGAAGCGCTAATGCATTATTCTTTTCGTAGCTAACCTTTGTGTTTTTCCCCCCTTCAATAACAATTCGTGGATCCACAACATTTCCAAGAGATTTGCTCATCTTTAGACCCTTTTCATCCAGAACAAATCCATGGGTCACGACACTGGTATATGGAGCCTTTCCTGTTTGTAAAAAACGAAAAGTAGAACCGTTGATGGTTTCAACAGAGGTTCTGTCACCACTAACTAGGAAATCCATAAAAGTTTCACATTGTGACAGCAAACTATAATTAGGAATATCACAAATGAATTTTTCCTACTCTTGGATGGAGCAACTCGTACTACCTGTTGTAGCAACGCTTGTTAACAGGGAGCTCTGAAACCATCCACGGTGTTGATCTGTGCCTTCAAGATACAAATCGGCTGGCAAACCAAGGCCAGCTGTTTGCCTCAACACAGCAGCCCATGAGGAGCCTACATAAAATTCATCAGTGAAAAATCATCAAAACTTTCAACGGGTTAAATTACAACTGGATCTAAGAACTTAACATGATATAGATTATCCCACCTGAATCGAACCAGACATCCATGGTATCTGTCCCTTTTTCATATTCTGAAGCCTTGTCGCGGTATGTTGGAGGGAGTAAGTCCTCAACTTTCATGTACCACCACGCATCACTGCCTTTTTCAACTATTATTGCTGCAGAAAAAGTTATTCAAGTAATGCTTCAGAGGCTCCCTAAACGATTTTGATATGTACGCTTTTGGTCGGAAAAGGAAAGTCGTTCTGTGACTGTGTGAGGCTTAATAAATCTAATCTGTGGATTGGCAAATGATGGACCAGTGGACAATATAGTTCAATTATTTTTCACAGGAAGGAAAAGCCAAAGCTAAAGAGAGGAAGATGATGTTACTAAAAGGTTCTTACATTTGACATGTTCAATAGTTTCTGCGTTCATAAGAGCTTCCTTTGACTCCACATGATAGAAGACTGGAATAGGAACACCCCATGTCCTTTGCCTGGAGATGCACCAGTCAGAACGGCTTGAAGTCATCGTTGAAATTCTGTTTTGTCCCTGGGAACAGCAAACCGATTCAGCTGTTTCAGCAAGCATCAATATTATGTGGTTGTTTGAAACAAATTAGACCAGAACATCTAGGTCGCACAATAATCTCATCCGGAAAATGACACTTATTGATTCATGAAAAATGGTTAGTTGTACATTAATCATAAACATCAACATTTGAAAAATAGAATAGTCAACTATCGCACATAAGACATACACAAAGAGGTAAGTTCCAAGCTGATACTAAATACTCAACTGAAAGCGATCGAGTACAAGTACAAACTATTAGGCTAAACATTTCTAGGAACTATAAAAACCTGAATGGTAGGTAAGTGGTTTCATGTCATCTACAATGAGAAATAAAGTGAATCATGATTTCTAATAGACCTCATGCCACACCTCAAACATTTTCTATGTCGTCATCGATAGAGACCCCACATGTGAACTTAACAGCATTACCTGGGAGGGAATCCATTTTACTTTGCCAATTGCATCCATGGCAGCCTGTCGAAACCCATCAACTGAAGCAAACCATTGCTCTGTAGCCCTAAATATTGTAGGTTTCTTTGTTCGCCAATCATATGGATACTTGTGCTCTATATCAAATAACAGCGGACGAGTCAGTTTAAAATTTTACATTTCAGCACACTTTGTCAAGGAAGTAGTCCATAAGGAAAAACATTCACGATGAAAAAGACAAACAAATGAGGCAAATTACTGTATGGTTCCTCCATGATCAAAGTCATTTTCTGATCCAAGTATTTAATAATAGCAGCATTGCCATCGCCTAGCACATTAAGCCCACTGAACTCTCCAGCTTCTGATGTGAACTTCCCGTCGTCATCTACAGGAGAAAACACAGGAAGTCCATACTTCAAGCCAGTTTTATAATCTTCCTGACCATGACCCGGAGCAGTGTGGACAAGTCCTGTTCCTGATTCCGTGGTAATATAATCTCCTCCCACAATAACTGGGCACTCACGATTGTCTATTGGATGAATGTACCTGAAACATGAGCAAATCCTTTGTTTATATATGTCGATAGCCAACACAAGTATAATACCACGACATTTTTATATTTCATGATGATAAGTAAGAGTTCCACCTTTTAGATATAAACCGTCAGATCGAACGAATTCAGTGCGCTCAGAGAAAGCATAATTTCATTTTATTTCTAACCTGCAGCTCTCAAGATCTGACCCCATCATGGTTTTCTTTGTGATAAGTTTCACGTTCCATTTTGCTTCCAGGGCGGGCACAAGATCTGATGCTACTATGATAAAAAATGGCTTTTCTTCCTTCAGAACAGCTCCGAGTTTCTTATTTTTGTCTCCAGGTGATTGAGATGCACCTTCTACCAATGGTTGGACCTCAACGATCGCATATTGTATCTTGTCATTTACAGCAACCGCTGAAAGAGTGTGGCATAATAGAAAAAAGAGGTCAAATAATAGAAGATGGTTTTCTTGCCCAAACTTCCGCAAGAACTAGAGCATCTCATGATTTTAATGGCCACACACTGAAGACAATAAGCAAGAAGCTTTAGAGCAGAAAGCCAAATACCCAACTGCATGCTGTTGTGAAAGATCGGACTATGAGTTTGAGAAAAATCAGTAACATTATTTCAAGATCACAAAAACAGAGCCAATTTGCTGCATTGATTTTATTCTACAAATTTAGCACTAGACGGTCATCTTGGGTGGGGACTCACCGGCATTTGCTGGAATTGTCCATGGGGTAGTAGTCCAAATAGCCAAGCACAGATCCGGAAAGAATTCTTTGATGGAGCCCATCAAAGTTGCTGGTGCACTTACTAATTTGAAAGCAGCATACATGCTTTTTGAAACATGCCCCTCAGGATACTGTAGATGTTTGAGTTAGTACATAACATAAAAAGAAAAAAGATGGAGTAGCTGGGAGAGGCTAGATCATTTAACAGAATCACCAAAAGGGTTGAATGAGGAAAGCTCAACTCAGTAGCATTACTCAAGCAATTTAGCAATAATTTGAACAACAGAGTTTTGGAAGAGGTGAAACATGTACATCCAAAAGTATGCCTTCTGACATGTGACATGCCATCATGTAATAATGCAAGGGTCAATTATGAGCCATGTAGCTATATGGTAAACCTTGTAAGAACAATTAACTTGATAGATGCCAATAATGCATGAAGTTAATGTCTGACTCAAGCATCTAAGACTTCCAAAAAAGGAAGGATGCTTTACTTACCTCCAACTCAGCCTCTGCTAGAGCAGTTCGTGATGAAGGACTCCAGTGAACTGGTTTTCTGCCCCTATATATGTATCCTTGCAAGAACATCATACCAAAAACTTCAATCTGCAAGTAGGTTAAAGAATTTGTTAGAAAATGTAAGCAGAAGGGAGCTTATTGCACGAAATTTGTTAAGCATGAGGCAGACAAAATTTCTACTGTCCATCTCAACCAGTTCTAACTTCTCCCATTAATTGAAAATTTCAACTAATTAATTGATGAATTACTATATCCAGGAGTTCATGTTCAACCAACCAATGAATCTCTCTAAGGAAACATCCCCGTCTTATGTAGGTTCTGATTTTTTTCCTGCATCATCAATGAACCTGGGGATTCTTGGCTAGTTCTGATTGGATTATTTTGTACAAATAGTTTCAATGACAATGGACATTCCGTAAACAACTCAGCAAAAATCGAACAATCCCTAGAGCCCAAAATGCTAAAATAACCTTACAAGGGATAAGTTTATTGCTATTCTGGAACTCACCACAAATCAACAAGAAAAAAATTACTTAAAACATTCATAAATTTAACTTTATCTAATCTTGTGAACGTTCACAAGAGAAGAAAAGGGACAGGCATTGGAGCCACAGTTGATTGCTTGACAGTGACCTATTGGTCAAGTTTAAAGTTCAAGATGCGGAAACAGCCTCTTTGCAGAAAATAGAAGAGCAAGGCCCACATGCGAATGTGCAAACTCTACCCCTACGGCCCTACCCCTGAACGAGCTGACGAACACATAAGTGGGTTGTTCCTTTTCTTTGACTAGAGAGACTCTCATCCTTGTTGTTTCTATTTTTTGACGTATACCACTACTGTTTCTAAAGTAAAAACTTGAGGAGAAAACATGCCATTTTGTAGCATTGGAGAAAAATTCAAAGAGAATAGTCTGAGTTACCTGTGCAGCTTCATATTCTGGATTGAGAGTAAGATAGGGGTTTACCCAGTCTGCCCATACTCCAAATCGCTGAAAACATCAACCATTTCAGTAGTGATGTACAAATTTATAAGTTATGAACTGGCGAGAGATGTTCCCATTCAGAGCAATTTACCCAAATCGGGCTGTAAGACCCACAATCAAGTATATAACTCCACCAGTACAGGACCATAAAATATAAACAGTATGTTGGTGGAACTAGGAATGACCTTAAATGCTGCCATTTGAGCCTGAACAGTTGCTTTAGCAAACTTGGACGCTTTCGCTCTCAATTTCAATGGCGTGAGATCCTTTCTGGCATCCTGATCCAAAGACTGCAGAACTGTGTCATTCACAGGATATAGTTATTAATGTGAACCTCGTCATTATTTTATATTATGGGTCTAATAAGTTCTGAAGTCACATGAGGCAACGATTCCTCAACTTAAGAGTAGAAAGGAAATCAATGAAAAATTTGCCTCCAAGGCTCCAAATACTATATCCATCAAGGAAAAGCAGCCACTCATGAACAATTATTCTATTTTGCAAACACCCATGCCAATTCGAGTATGGCATGACCAAAATCTTCAACCAGCCGTAAATCTAGGAACTTATTAAATCTCGATAAAGATATAGATACATGGTCGATAATCCATTTGCAATTGGCTTAAATGTAAACCTAACATGGGAAGTACTTTGATTAATTAAAATTGACAAAGTACTAAGGGGTATTGCTTGCCTTTCAGCTCAATCGGCAAGCCATGGCAATCCCAACCAGGCACATAATGCACTTTGTAATCTTGCAAAATCTGCTCGAAGGAAACACATTAAGCTTAGACGGGCTAGCAAATAACATATTAATCAAGACAAAAGAACATAAAGATACACCAACAATGATTAGAACTATAAGGTTACACACCTTATATCTGTTAATAATATCCTTCAGTATCTTATTAAGAGCATGGCCCATGTGCAAGTCACCATTCGCATAAGGAGGACCATCATGAAGAACAAATTTTTCCTATAGAAAATATCAAGGTTAGCCAAAAGGTTCACTCACGCGGCATAAGTAAAAGGATTACAACAAAACCCACCCCATTATTCTTGTCAACAACTCTCTTGAACACCTGATTGTCATCCCACATTTTCTGGATCTCAGGTTCCCTCGTCGACGAGTTTGCTCTCATGTTAAATGTTGTTTTGGGCAAATCAACTGTGTGTTTATATTTTCCTTCCTCTTGCTTGTCCCCTGATTATGAATGAAATGATGCACATTACTCCAGGGTAGAGTGAACATTAAATTATCTTCCTGATATCTCCTGAAGCCAAACATAAGTCGACTATCTCATGAAAACTGCAATACATACTTTCAGATGTCTTCTTTGCCGCTCGAGCCATCCTCTGTGATCTTTGTTCAGACGAAAAATTGTCACTGGAGCAAATGGAACGATGACTTGTGTTGAAGAATGAGAAGATAAAACCTGAAGTTTTCCCTCTACCGTGCAATGAACAGACTGAAGTAGCATGCCTAAGGGTCGAGCATGTACTTTGAGACAAAACCTGTTACCAAATACTATAAATTATATATGATTGTGAAACCAGAGAAATTTGATTGAGAAACTGAACAACTCAGTAAACAAGTGCAGCTAAAATTTTTTTCATAACAGACAAAGATTTAATCGAAAGGCACCAAAGGGGGGCAACAGTTCACACCAAGAAGGTCTATACAAAATCGTATAAAAAATCTATACAGCCAAGAAGATTACTGTTAGAAAATCAACCTTTGCTAGGTCTGGATGTGCAGCAGAATTACCTCTATTCTAATGCAAGGAAACAATAACGCGAAATGGACACACTAGATCCCTGGAGTAGTCAAAACAGGAAATCTGGCAAACCCTAATACATCCCTGGAGTACATATAAGTCAAAACAGGAAATCTAGACATACTTCCCTTGTTAAACAGGAAATCGTAAATTTACAGTCATTCTTCAACAATTAAGAGCATACCTCCGTACCTCGTTCTAATTGCAACCACCCTCTGAGACATTTCATCAAATACGAAGTGTTCAAGAACTAAACCACATAAAAAAACCATTTACCAACCAAACTCAGCTTTCTTCTACTCCCTACTTCAAACCCACCATTCTACCTCCTTATCAAAAGAAGAAGAAAAACTCAACTTTCGAACTCCACCGAGATTAAAGGTTGATACTTTCTCATGCCAAACAAAAAAGCCGGCCACTTGATAAGAATTGGAGAAGAAAAAATGACCTAATTACCCGGTAAGAAGGGGAATGAAACTGGGTAAGCGACATGGCGGCGGCGCGGGGCAGTTAAAGCTCGGAACTTAGAGCCGGCGGCTCCACTCTTGGAGTGAGAAGCTTCTAAAGGGAGGAACTCTGACGTGTTGCAACTTGCGGTTGAAACACCATTCTTGCTCTGGCTTCACCTACTCTTATTAGTTGGGGAAATTGCCGGGCGGACAAGGATGGAGGGAGAGGAGTAGAGAGGGAGACCAAAGTTTTTTTTTTTTTTAGTTTGGTTGTTCGGATAATACAGCTTCTAACTAAATACAGGCCTTTTGTTTTTTTTTTTTTTCGGGAAAATAGTTTTAAAATTTCACTCTGGTCTGGTGAAAGCTAAAACAAACTGAAACGAAGAGTTGCCGAGAGTAAAAAACTAAAAATTCCTTAAACTTTATTTTTTTTAAATGATAATTTTTTAAAAAAATTGATAAGAACAGTACAAAATAATTGTTCCCACATTTATTATTCAAAACTTCTATTTTTTAATAAATTTTCTAGAAAGTAATATTTTTCTCGGATTCTACCGGTGTCATTTTATAGAAATTTTACTATTTATAACTTCTGATAAGATTGATAATTTTTTATTATAGAATATTAAAATAATTTTGGTAAATTATAGTGAAGAGAGTAAATTTGTTATTCAATGATTTGTATCCATAATTAAAAATATCCGTCCATGGTTTCTTTGTAATATCTAACTTTTCCTTCATCAATTCACATATTATGGTGAACTTTTAATTGTCATGGAGTAAATAAAGTTATGCTTGTAAAAAAATTACATAAAAGACTATGTGCATTGGTCCCCAATACAAGGCAACAATCTTGAGTAACTAATAAAAATCTTACACTAAAAAAAGAAATTCTACATTAGTAACCACATTTCTGGAAAATCAAGAAATATTTTGAGTTTTTTTTTCATTTTTAAATTTAATAAACAATGATGAACACCATCTAACTCAAATCTCGATTTTTCAGTGCAGCATGTATCCGTAAATTTACGCTTTCATGGGCCTAATTCTAATGGGCCAGTAACACTCACATGGGCTGACGAAGGTACTGACACTAAGAAGGGCTCGACACGGCGCCGTTCCATATCGTTTCCCCCGCCAGGCTATGGCGGGTAATTCAACGTGCACGCCTCTCCTCTCTCCGGCCCCGACGACCGCCGTATCCCGCCGTCCGTCTCGGCTCCGGCCACTCTTCGCCTTCCCCCGTGCCTCTTCTTCCACTCCCAGAAAAAACCACCTCCGTCCTAAGCTCCTCAAAACCCTAACCAAACCCGTTCCCCTCCTCGAAACCGCCCCAATCCCCGCTACTCCACCGCCTCCGCCACGCGCCGAGGTAGTACTTCTCCCCGAGGAGGAGAATATTGAGGTTGAGGAATTTGTTTTTTCCGAGGCGGTGGGCCCCGCGGAGGAGTACGGTGGCAGTGTTCGTAGATTCTCGGCCACGTCGGTCCTGAAGTTCGGGGGCTACTTGTTCGGGGTTCTGCTATTCCAGGCCGTGGCTGCCGTGGTGGTGACGGGAATCCAGAGGACCATGAAGGAGGAGACGAGCAGTTACCGAGGAGGAGGAGTTGGGGAGGAGGTCGGTCTGATATCGGACGAGGAGGTGATGTGGCGGGTAATGGAGATAAGGGAAATGGCGAGGAAAGTGCGAGATGAGGAGAGGAAGAGGAGGGAGAAGCGACCGGATCAGACGGAGGCGGGGCAAGATTTCGAGGATGATGGTGATGATGAGGGGGAGGATATCGAGGAGAAGGAGAGTTTAAGAAGCGACCTGTCTGGTTTTGGGAGTGAGGCGACGGGGCTCTCGGGTTTGAGTGCGGGGAATGGGAGTGATCCTGGTGTTGATTTGAGGGAGACACGAGTGGACGAGGATAAGAGGGAGGCGGAGCAGGCCACCAGTGTCTTGGACAAGTTGCTATTGGATGAAGATTCTGACGAGGGGGCGGATTTCGGGGAGGGTGAGACGTCTGTGTTAGGGAAGAAGCTCTCGGGTTTTAGAGGGGCGAATGGGAGTGATCCTGAAGTTGCTTTGATGATAAATGATGCTGGTAATGCTTGATTTTGTATTGCGTAAGAGCACTGTGAATTTTGATTCTGTACTAGTTGCTTGTCTTGAAGACTGGATGTTGCTTCTCTCTTTGATGAACCGGTTACATATAATAGTTTTAGGTGCTTTGCAGGAGGCATCTGTTATGAGTTTGCCAATCGAAGTTGGAAAGACTCCATGTCAGTTAAATTCAGATGGAAGACGATATCCAAAAGCTGTTGCTAAATCAAGTGATCAGTACATTACCTCTACTGATTCAGTAAATGGAATGAATGTCGGAGATTCCATGGTGAGAAAAGAGGCATCTGATGCTAGGGTAAAGCAAGCAGATGTTCCGACAGATATGTGGTGGTCCAAGCTTCCTTACGTTCTGGTAACTAGTTTAACGTTGTTCTTTGTCATTTTGAATTTATCTTCTCAATACCATAGAACTGTTGTATGGCCAACATCTTTGTTTGTCAATGGTTAGCAATATTTACTTGCATGTATGCAGAATTTAACTTGGAATCTTGGATATATGGGTTCCTTGTCTCTGCCCCAGATAAAGCTTTAATTTATATGTACTAGTACCATGAGAACTGCCGTGCTATTAAAGTGGTCCGAGGTTCAATTGACCCTTCTTTCCATTCTGTCTTAGGCGATTCTTATGCGCAGAGGACCACAAGAGGATAAAACTGGGCTTTTTGTTTTAAGATTAAATTCGACGGCAGATGTTGAGCAAGGTGCTGCATGTACACTTGCTTTTGAAGACCGCTTTGATGCCAACAACTTCTGTAGTTTACTTGAGGCATATTTTGAGGGCTTGGATAATTTTAGTGCTGACATTGTGCCATTGACAACACAAGTAAGAACTTCAACCTAACGTGTTGCGATTGACATTTTGATATGTGTGTGCTTCAAGCGTGAATTTTCTGCTTTTGTGTTCAAAATGTATTCTCATGTGCAAAGTTAAATTCTGCAGGAACTGCAGGACTCGATAAATCCGCAGAAAGAAACGGTGCTTGTTGTTAAGAAGGGGCAACTCAAACTCTACGCTGGCCAGTCGTTTGCGGATGTAGAGAGTGCTCTACGCTCTTTGCTGTAGTTTTCTTCTGCGATTTCGGGATGAGTTGAGCATCTTAGACACAACAGTATACTTCGATTTTTTTTTACAATGACTGTCAGTCACAAAGCAATAGAAAATAAGTACTGCACCTTGATATGGAGTGTTATAGAATGTCGATGCTTTTGTAGTTGTCTTTACTTTTTAGTGTGAAGTCAGTGGACTATCACTTTTAGGACTTGGAATGAGAAGGGAGGGTGCCTTATTACCAACAAACATTGTATTTGCAAACAACACTTTGGATGCAACATTCTCACTGTATTGCAAACAACAAACATTGTTTAATTGTAATGTGTAACACAACATTCCCACTTTTAACAGACATGGAATGAGAAGGGGCCTCGCTACGATGCAACAACATTGATAACTTGGAAGTAAGGGTGGTGGTTTACTTTTTTAAGAGTTTTGTCACTTCATAACCACGCGAACCTGGATCAGATATCAACCAAAAAAAGTGAATGCTTATTTAAATCTTCTTTAATTTGCCACTTCAGGGAAGGGGACTTCAACTAGATCCAGCGAGTGGTTATCGGATATTAACCAACAAAAAAGTGTGCTGAATTAATCTTCTTTATTAATTTTCTGCAACTCCATTATAAAAGCAAACCAAACTTCTGAAACCAAACGTATACTTCGAGGAGTAGTAACTCCATTATCTGCTAAAATCACGCAACACTTGGATTGAACACAGACGAAATGAGCCAGAAGCTCTCGACTGTAAAACTTAGTGTGTATCACCACGCCAGTAACTTATGAACAAGTCAGCTTGACCAGTGACTGAGCATGAAGGGGTGGTAAATTTGACTGACAGAATGTCTCCCAGGCCTCTTGCTTCTGCTCTTCGTTAGCAGTATATGCCTGGTATATCTGATTCACCATACGCCTCGCCGCGTCTCTTGCATCCGGCAGCCTGTCGTTCAACAGTTTCGCGACAGTTTGGACTAATGGAACCAACCCGAACTGTTCCATCTCTCCCAATTCCTGAAATTAGACAGCATCATACTGTTTAACAACCAATAAATGCTATCCCCCACAACAAAGGAAATCAAGCTATGATGGCTGAGTGAGTTACCATCTTGGACACAGAGTGGCAGATAGAGATGGCAGCTTTGGCCCGGATACGATGGTTGGAATGGCTACCGTATGCCTTGAGCTTAGACAGCAGAGGCAGAGGAGTCATGACCTTCACCATTGCAGTTAGCGTCTTGTCCGCTTCCTCACAGACAAAACGCTTGTCTTGAGATGCTTTTAGCAGTAGCTGCATAACCAAGCTGTCGAACGCATCGGTAGGCAATGCAAGCAACTCATCCCCGAAAGCCGAGAAGACGTCCGATGAAGCCATTATTGAGGTCTTGCACAGAGCACTTCTTGGGTTCTTGATGGCCTTGACCAATACCTCCAACACTTTCTCCCTAAAAACAACTCACACCTTTAGCAAATTCCCATCACCGGGAAAATGAAAATACGCAAGATAAAGGGCAGGGATCTTTACAGATTTGGCTTCAGGAGGGAGGAATGGAAGAGTGCGAACCGCCTGGCATTGTTCAGTGACTCGCAAACGGTTATCCAGTCCTTCGAATCCAAGCCTTCAATGAGACCCTGAAAATTCACACGGAAGAAATAAATACCCGCTTTAGCACATGCGTCATGGAGCCCTCTGGCATGGCTCAAGCCGCTAGATTATGCTAATCACCTGTATCTGGGACTCGGGATCGGGCAAGGGCTGGAGGTCCTGAGAGGAAACATAATCAACAGTTGGATCCGCCAAAGTCGGGAAGGCATCGGCATTGTTCTCATCGGTCACACCGGGTTCGGGCTGCTTCTTGTCAACAGGTGGAAGGACCGAGGCTTTGGCTTGCTTCTTGAGCCTCTCCGGTGTGGCTAATGGAAGAAGAGCATTCTCGATAGGTCTCAGTGCCATCTCTTTCTTTGTTTGATAGGTCCGTTCTTCGCTTTGGGGTAATGGAGATTGGTGTTAGTGGTTTTCTCTTTTCTGGGCTGCGTTCAAATTTTAAGAGTTGATCTTTTTCTAAATTCGACCGTTGGGACACTTTTTCGTAACGGTAAAAAATTTGATTTCTCCTTCCGAGTTTTCGCCAGGTCAGCGGATAATTCTCCAACGGTCGGGTGATTTTGGGAAATTTTTTTTTTGGGTGTTACTGTTCACGTTAAATTACGAAATTAGTACCCAAATGAAAAAATTACGAGTTTGGTGTCCAGCGTGGCAAAAATATTTTTTTTTCCGGATACTGAACCAGTACCCGGTATTTTGTACCGGGTATACCAATACCCGGTATTTTATACCGATTTTAATACCCGAGATTTTACACCGGGTATACCAATACCCGGAATAAAATTCCGGGTATTGAACCAGTACCTGGAATTTTGGGCCGGGTACCGGTTGAAAATTTAGATCTCAAAAAGTTATGCAGATTCAAAAAAAAAATTTCTCAAATCGGACATCCGAGCACCAAGATATTGCTCTTCCAAATTTTTTTACATAATCTCTCAATTTGAGGATTAAAAAAATTCAAAAAAATTAAAATAAAAAAATAATTTTTTTCTCGCTTCTGGTTTTACGGGGTTTTTTAAAAAATTTCATCTTTTGAATTTAAAAAAAATACAAAAAAATAAGAAGCGAAAAAAAATTAATTTTTTTGAATCTTCATAACTTTTTGAGATATATTTCATGAAACCAAAAAACGTAAATAACTTTTTTTTGACTTTTTTGGTTTCATGAAATAGATCTCAAAAAATTATGCAGATTCAAAAAAAAAATTCGAATCGAACATCCGAGCACCAAGATATGGTTCTTCAAAGTTTTTTTTACATAATCTCTCAATTTTAATTTTTTTTTGAATTTTTCTAAATGTTATAAAAAAAGACACGAGAAAATTTAACTATTTTTTTAATTTTTTAAAAAATACATGGGTTCTTTTTTTAAATTACCAAAAAAATTAAAATTTTCAAAAATTTCAAATTGAGAGATTATGTAAAAAAAAACTTGGAAGAGCAATATCTTGGTGCTCGGATGTCCGATTTGAGAAATTTTTTTTTTGAATCCGCATAACTTTTTGAGATCAAAATTTTCAACCGGTACCCGGCCCAAAATTCCGGGTACTGGTTCAATACCCGGGATTTTATACCGGGTATTGGTATACCCGGTATAAAATCTAGGGTATTGAAATCGGTATAAAATATCGGGTATTGGTATACCCAGTACAAAATACCGGGTACTGTTTCAGTACCCGGAAAAAAAAATATTTTTGCCACGCTAGACACCAAACTCGTAATTTTTTCATTTGGGTACTAATTTCGTAATTTAACGTGAACAGTAACACCCAAAAAAATAAAAATCCTGATTTTGCGCTCCTTGTTTTTATTTTCCACCACCAGACCACGTCGTTTGTTGCAAGCATAGTTTTTAAATCAGTGGTCCGACTGGCAAATCGTCCATCTAGCTAGTCAGAAATTCATAATCCGACCAGTTACCTAATGAACCGGTGATTTTTTGGGATTTTCCAGTCTGACCAAAAAACTGGGCGGTTCGACCGGAAAATATTGACTGATTTATTTTTTTATTTTCGATTCGAGATAAACCATTCGTATGGATACATTATTTGATATATTTTATAAAAAATAGTATGATTATTTATTATTATTAATTTATTACATAAATTTTTATCTATATATCTATATATATTTCAAAAAAATAGAGTTTTTTTTTAAATATAAAATCCGGTCCGACTGGCCATTGGACTAGTCCGACCAGAGATCGCTCAGCCAACCGGGTCGATCTCCGGTCCATTTTTGAAAACTATGGTTTCAAGCGTAGGGTTTCGCTAGGTAAGCGATGTGGGAAATTTTTTTATGACTAGACTAATTTAGTGGAAAATTCTCTAATATTACAACAGTCGATCTCTTTAAATGGATAAAATTTAGTGAAAAATGTGAATATTTCTTAGGAGTCGCTCAATGACAATTCCGTTTGGTAATATTGAACATTTCAATTGATCTATCGAGTATTTGTTAAAAGAAATCAATCCCACGCGTGATGTTGTTTTATTGACAAAGGATAAAGATATTCCTCCCTTATTGACAAATGATAAAGATGTTCGTGCCTTATTGACAAATGATACAAATGTTTCTCAAGTCCACGCGAAAGAGACCGACTTGACTGACAAGCATATTCTAATGGACCACCATCTCTTGCCAAAAGTGATTACCAGGAAAAATCCTCCTTGGAGAAAGACACATAGAAAATGAGGTTCTTTTTTTCCTCCTAAACCATTGGCTTTTTTCTTAATTCATTTTTTCCTGCAATCTTCAAATCTCTAAGTTATTTTTCAACATTATTTGCATATCAAGACATAAGTAATTTAACTAAATCTTACATAATTAATTAATACCAACACAAATAGGACAACTGAGCCGGCTCATTTTCCAGCTTATCTCCGAAAAATGCCAGAGGGAGTAGGAGATTAGGTGATATGTTGGCTAAATTGTAAAACAGTCACGGGTTTTGGATTTTATGGTATACGTTGGCTCATACCTCGAGTGAGGCAATGGACGAGCCCCCGCAGTTCTCCATGTTGTTCCAATAGTGGCAACCAACACTGATTCATGCTGCCTCAATATACAACTATACAAATATATCGAAAATAGACAATCTATCAGAAAAAATAACTATTATTAACCTATAACAACTTACTGTAGCATAATCCCATTATCTTTATAAGTAGGGTTATGCAAACCTCCATTTTTTCATATACTAGTTATATACACGTACAATTATACGCAGAAATAGTTTTTCCGATTACAAAAATTGAATAAACTATTTTTTAAAGAAAATTCTGATAGAGATGATCAATTCTAATACTTGAGCAAATTGTTCTATCTTTACTTTCAAAAGGAAAGGTAAATTGATTTTACTACTCCAAGAAAAAACTGTAAATATGAGCTTGATTGTCACTGCAATCAAGACAAGACAGAGTAAAAAAATTACATCACCTAACAGGAGACATTACATAACTGAGTTGAAAAACAGAGAGATCTCCTGTGAATTCAGCCTTGCAAAAATACTAGACCAATAAATTCACACATATAATAGCATCAACCGCCCATGATCAAGCGTTCATCATCAAAGAGAATACGATTATTAAATTTTCAGAAGTTCCAGTAAATAATTGTGAACACTGTGTACGTACCTGACTTGTTTGAGAGTTTGTCTCAGACGAGTCCAATCTACGAATCAAAGAAGCGAAGAGGAGAATCAATAGTATGCCGATTGATTTAGTGAAGACTTTCCAAATTTTAACAACAACAATATAGCGAACGAAGATTTATGATACCACGACTCAACACCAAGATTACAAAGTGGGCATCTGGTATCAATTATTTATCTTTACTAATTTGATAAGTTGCATAATAATAGCATCAAATGTTTGTATAACTTATAAAATAAGAAAATTACAAACCATTTAATGTTAAATGAATAGAAAATATATTTGAAAAATAAAATTAGTATATTATAATGATATTAATTTAAATAATTTATTTCATAAACTAAATTTCTTTGACCAGAAAATAACCAGTAAAAAAACCATAAATCAAATGTTTAAAAAAATTATGAAAGGAATCCAGAGAACTAATAAAAAAATATGTCTAGTTTTCATGTTAGTTGATTGGCCATTTTCTAGTAAAAATTTAGGAAATAAACTATTTACACTAATAACACTATAATAACTTGATTTTATTTCCTTAATTATATTTCCTACTCATGTATCATTAAAAACTAAATAAATACATGCGTCAATTCTTTGGTCGATACACATGTGACACCATCGAATCTACGGTATCGCAATAAGATTTTTTCCTCCCCAAGGGATCAATAATTGTGAATGTGGAAGATCGCCGATATACTGGGTCCCACCTCCATCCACAAAAGGTGGACGGAGGTGAGCCCCACGCGCGGGAAACCGCAATAACCCCCGCCCATATAAAAGCCGTTACGAGCAAACTAAGGGCACTCCAAAATTAAATTGGATAGAACGAAACGAACCGCCGGGAAGACCAAGAGATCGATGAAGGCGCGATTCCCGCCGGCGAAGATGTCGGATAACGACGGCGGAGGGGAGCAGATGAGTGCGGCGGACTGCAACCTGAGCTCTCTGTGCGAGCACATACAAGGGGAGGGGTTCAACGCCGGGGCGTTCTCCGACGTCGTCGTGCAGGCGATGGGGTCCACCTACCGCCTCCACCGCCTCATCCTCTCCAGAAGCCCTTACTTCAGGTCCCTCCCCCTTCCCTTCTCGGTTTATCCTCTCCTGGTCCCGAGCGATGAAGATATGCCACGTGGCACATGTGAAGAGTGATCGGTCTCCTGTTTAGGTTTTTGTTAGTTTCGGATTAAGATAATCTCGGTATTGCCACTGGTTGGTTAGTGCTTCTCGTGTTGTAGGGTTTTAGCTGCTAGGTGGTTGGTAGAACCATACCAGTTTCCCGAATGCCTTAGTTTAGCATTTCTGATGGACATTCACGCTCGTGTCCTTCCGTTGTGGTCTCATGATTAGATTGAGCCCGAGGGTTGTGTACCGTCTTCCTTTATGTGATTTAATTTGCCTGTGTGATGTTGTGGGGCAGGAACATGCTGCATGGCCCTTGGAAAGAGGCTGGATCGCCTGTTCTGACGCTCCATATTGATGATAAGAACGTCAACACGGAAGCAATTGCGATGGCTTTGGCGTACTTGTATGGACATCATCCCAAGCTTAATGATGACAATGCATTTCGCATCTTGGCTGCTGCTTCTTTTCTCGACCTTCAGGTATATATTCTCACATTTCTGAATTTGGCTGGCATAAATAAAAAGCAGACTTTCTCTTTTTGAAAGTACTGTTCCAATTTTTGTGTGTTGACTTCTCAAACTTGGATCCTTGCTTGTTGTCATGGAACTTTGTTTCTTCATTCCATCATCTATGGTTGGGCGTAAAGCATTCGTAGGTGGCTTTATAAGTCCCTCAGCAAATCACAGGGCTCAAATTGGTGTTTTACAGTTTGGAAATTATGTTTCTTGTACTCATTCAGTATAATTTCACATTTCCATGCAGGATTTGTGTAGAATATGCACGGACTATATCATCTCTGAACTCTGGACTTCCAACTTCCTTGCCTATCAGGTTCTTCTCAGATCCTTGCGTATAAGCACTTGTCATGTGTTTCCTCTTCCTGAAAGTTAACATGCTTTCTTTGTTCTCAGGTGTTTGCAGAAAGCCAAGATTATGGCGGACATGGAGAACGTGTAAGAAATGCCTGTTGGGGTTACCTCTGCCAAAGTGGTGCTACGGAATTGAAAGAGGTAAAGAAATGGAACTATGGATGTTTCGATATCTGGTGTGCTTTTGATCATTGCACATTTTTTTAACTTCAGACCAGCTTCCTCCTGAACTACACTTTTTGCTGTCTAATAGGTACTTCCAAAGCTTTCATCTCAAACCCTGCTTGCGCTTCTAACTTCTGACGAACTTTGGGTACCTAGTGAAGAGAAGCGGTAAGATCTGTTTATAGCCCTTGATATTTAGGCTGAGGTCCTTTTTTGGCAAGATCTCCACGTTTGGTTTCTGCTTTTATGTCGACAGGTTTGAACTGGCATTGCATACACTTCTTGCAAAAAGTTCCTTGCCCAGGGAAGAAGAGACTGAAGAGGGCAGTTCCACTTCTGAAGTTGGTATGCATATTCATTCTGATTTTTCTAAAGCAACAAGCAGAAATTTCGTGTATAGCTGCCTCATCAAGAGATGCAAATCTGAGCTCCAACAGAATATCCTTCAGTGAGTTGTGCTGATGCCCTGGTCAACTTCCCAACAGGTGTTCCTGATTCCAAAGAAGAACAGATGCATCAAGTGCTGTACCCAGTGCCAACTTTGGACAATGTACGCTCTCGGAGTGTTGAACAGTCTTCCTCATCAGGTACCTCATTTTCAGAAATGAATGAGACTAAGAGTCCATATTCGTATGTTGAGGCCGAAACTGTTGGTGCAACAAGTAGCCTTGAGGTGAATAGAATAATGGCTATGGAGGGACCTTCTGAAGGTGACTCATATCACCTAAACATGAACACTTGGCTCGCAAGTGACCACTCAAGACCCGGTACTTCAATTGATCCTTTAAATGATAGAGTTGTGCTTAATGATTGGGGAAGATGTGGGATGCCCACACTTTCTTGGGGTGGAAGAACTGTTGGAAGAAGACAGGTAAAGGGTTTTGCCAAAGCGAACTGTGGGATTCATAGAGATTACTATGATACTTTTATCAACATTTTCGAAGGGGGCTCTCTGTTATACTGCAATATGTCCTTTGAAGAGCTTTTAAATGCGAGAAAGCAGCTGGAGGAGTTGGGATTTCCTGGAAAAGCTGTGAATGATGGTCTTTGGTTGCAGGTCTGTTAAAATCATCCTTTTTTACTTTTCTTCTGACTCCAGTCATACGAGGCAACAAAATATGAAAAGAGGAATAGAAGAATCCATGTCCATTGAGCCTAGCATGTTTTACTTCACCAATCAATTTTGTGATTTGGTCGCTGGGGAATCATAAGTTTCTTCATTAGTCTTGATAGGTTTTCCGTTTTCTCTAGATCACCAACTTTGGGGGCATAAAAAAGTTCAGTGTTTACTGTTTAGTGAACTATATTGTTGGTTCTGAGAGATTCTCCAATGGGCATCCTTTTGGCCTCCTCGTTGGCATTTTGCCTCATTTATTCCTTGAGACAGATTTTCAACCCCAGACATATTCCAATATCTCTGTCAAGTATTAAGCTTTTCTTTTCTACTGCTATCTTGTAGATGCTACTGAGCCAGAGAGTGCTGGAAATTGGTGCAGACACATGTAACGCTTGTTGCTTCACGAGCATGGAATGTACATGCAGGCAGCCCTTTGGATATTCACAGAGAACAAATTATTATGTCCAAGAGAATGAACATTATAATTCTCCTGGGACCAATGGAAATATATATGTTGCTGATGCAGCTCAAGGTCAGAGAAATGAACTTTTTAGGCCAGTGCGAGTGCATGTTAGGGGTCAGGTGGATGGTCTTGCTGGTATTGGACGTGGAACAGCATTTGTGCCAGCAGAAGACTGGCCTCCTACACGGTTTGTATTTTCCCGAGTGCCATTTGGTTTGGGCAATAGAACTGGCCAACAGTCTGTTGGTAATGACGATTCAGAGAATAGAACAGAGCACAGCGGAGACATAACTGGAGATGGACTGACCGCTCTGGTTGGGTTAAGCCGGGGAGTGAATAACACTACGAGTATCCACGCAGAGCAGGTAGAGGGAGTGTATGAGACAGATTCACAAGGAAAACTTTCAGGAACGTCATTTGCGATGCCGACCTCCAGCGGGATCACTGTTCAAATGGTGGAATCACAAGATTGTCCTGTTGGAATTGAGTGGGAGGGCACAGATAGTTCCTCAATATCTCTGGATATGAAAACGCCATTATCTCATTTCCCCCCTTTCCGGTTTGGGTGAGTTATAGTTTGTTTTATCTACAGTTTTTTACTTGGTTACAATTTACATTTTAGGAGTCAATCTGATGAGATGATAGTGGGTGCAATTCTTCTTCTTTCTTGTTTCTCGCATTTTCAAAATCTTATTGCTTCTGCTGGGTGTTTATTTTGAAACAGCGTTGAATTTGCTGAGGTCCATAGGCTTGGTGATGGTCAAGTCAAGCATTCCCCAGACTTCTTCTATGCTGGTTCTCTATGGAAGGTTGATAAACATCCATCTCTTGCATAACCCTCCCAATTATCTCCTGGATTGCTACATATTCGTTTCAAATTATCCATGTTTTCATCAAAGTCGAAATCGAATGACGGTTCATTTTTCAGGTTAGTGTTCAGGCCTTCAACGATGAAGACCCTCAAGGCCGCAGAACGCTTGGTTGGTATCTTATAAATTGCACGATTTTGTCTCCATGGTTTTTGTGGTAGGCAAATCACGTTAGTTCACCTCTGAACCTCGTCTTCTATATCAGGTTTATTTCTTCATCGAAGGAAGGCAGAGCCAACTGATTCCCTTAGAAAGGTTAGTCTCAACTGAGTCCTCTTTACTCGTTGTTTCTGATTTCCCTCTCCCAACTCATACTGATCCTCAAATTCATATCTCCGAGTTTTCTGGTTTCAGGTTCATATGTTTGTAGATTCGAGGGAGAAGGTCAAGGCGCGATATCAGGTACGACATTGGAGTATCATCTGCTCTACTATTTGCACTGCTGCAGTGATGTAACTCCATTCTCTTTCAGTTGATTTGCCCTTCAAAGAGAGAGGTTCTGGTGTTTGGGAGCTTCAAACAACGCGGAACGCTATTACCAAAAGCTCCGAAGGGATGGGGCTGGCGCAGTGCTCTGCTATTCGACGAACTTCCTGAGCTTCTACAATGCGGGACCTTGAGGGTAGCTGCCATTGTGCAGCTTGTTTGACTGGGGAGAGTTGCGGAGTTAATTTTCCCTGTCCTCTGCTCCCTCAGCTTGGGAGGATGAAGAACTCGTCTAGTTAGCAAAGCAAATAAAGTACCTTGTAAATGATGTTGGACAGACCTGATATTTATTATTAAGTATTTTTTATGTTAAATATAATGACCACTTTCCTATCTAGGTATTAATTCATCTTGGCAAGTTAGTTTAGCACATGCCTACAATTTTATTTTGAAAATATATTTACTTTCGAAATAATCATTTGTGAAACTTCTTTCGTTTGAAAAATACGCTCTTCGGGGGCCGTAACAAACATTTAGTTCTGAGAAACGAAACAAGTAGATCTTAAATCGGTCGGAAGATGTGATGAGAAGGAAATCCAACAGCGGTTGTCCGTTTATTATTTTAGTTAGGAACAAAGAACAAATAAATCATTGTGTTTTCTCAATAAATTTAATCAAGTCCCTCTACTATAAAATAGTCAATATATCAACTTGCACTTTCCAATATGGAATAACGAACGAACCCCTAAGTGGCCATTTATTAGACATATAACCATCCTATATGGTGGTATCTGTGTCATCACAGCGACTTGAACTCGTAGCTTTCATTGACCATATATAACTGTAAGAACGTGATTTACAACATGATTGCAAAGCAAATACATGTATAACTTTATTTACAGTTGCTTGTCTGTTTCTCCTGGGTTTTGAAGCAGACTATTGATCCTTCCTCTTTCAATGCGAGAAGATTAACCAAATGTTTGCCCCTTCCGCATCACCATTAACTTTTACGAATGAATTCTAGAGTACAAACTAAAGCACTGGCTGCAGAGAGGGTTCCTGCAAATTAGAAACTGACCTCTTCAGAAACCTATCAACAGCAGAGACAAATTCTTCGACCTTCTCTTCGTGGGGCAAATGGCCACAATTTTCGAAAACTTCAAGGAAAGATCCGGGGATGGCTTGGGAAAGTCTTTTAGCATTCCATGAAGGAACAAGTCGATCATTCTCTCCTGTGATAATAAGAACTGTTTGCCACCAACAACACATCCACCTTCAGCACTCCCACCCAAAGAAAATTCAATTGTACACAGAATAAAACGAAGGATCAAGCATTGATCCATATGCAAGTAAAAGGATTGCAACAAGCAACATCTGTCCACATTAGAACGTCAATAAAAAACTATCTTCAACAAATTAATTAGTAAATAAACTTCCTGCTCCAGCATGTCCATATATCGACCCCATAAAATAATTTTTTATCATGCCATAAAACACCTAGTTTGACAACTTGGCTTCAGAGACGGGTCTTAAGTCCCAAAACTGCATATTCTGAATATCCGCAAAAACTCCCAACCAAAATTCAAAGATATCTTGTTACTGGAGCCGACTTCTAGATATGTATCTACTTCTGAGTAGGTAGTAATTGACAACTTCAGATAAGCAAAAGAGATATAATTACCAGGACATGAGATCTCATTAAGTCTCTGTGACAATGGGGGCTTGGATTCAGATTCGGTACTGGTGAGCATTGCTGCTGTGAACTCTGCAAGAGCTTTATCCCAACCTTTGGTTCTCAAAGGCTGCATTAGGTTGGCATCCAGTTCAAAAACTACCAGGATAACAGTAGACGAGAAAAGAAGCTAATGGCAACAACTTAAGTACCTTTGTGTAACCATCTAGAACATGTTCGGTGACATTGTTGGGATCATACCATGCATTCCTCACAGCTGCTATGCCAAATTTATCGATTACCAGCCTGATCTGCAAAGCCACAGCAAGAAATCATCGTTAAAACAAAACTGCAATATAGAATAAGCAGGTTCCAATGTCACGAATTGGGTAATGCAGTATCCACCAGATGATTGATACCAGTATTATGCCCAAGGCAGATCGCAGGATACTGGACAATGCTTTCTTGTATAGAGAGTTAACCATATCAGACATCCCCTTGACCATTCCCAATATTGTCCGAGCAACATACGCAGCGGGTGTTGCTAAAATATTGAGAAGCTTCGTGAACAATTTCCCAAACATGCTAGCATTCATGGTCTCCCCATTGGTCTGGTTTGTGCCCTTGGTACTTGTTTTGACGGGGGGCTTCTTGGAAGCGATAGGGGCAATTATGGCAGGGGCAACAAGGATCAATGCTGCAACCCTCTCTGGTGCTTGTAAATAAGCATCGACTGCCACAAGAGAGCCAGCTGAATGCCTGCAGATGAATTACGTATCAGCCGGCGGATAACCGTCTTGCTGGCACAAAAACACAAGATAAGATAAGATAGGGGAGAATGAATGACAAAATTACTTACCCAACAAGTATAGCTGGCTTGTCAGCGGACAGGGAATCAATGAAGTGGAGGGTGGCAAGAACAGAGAAGGCCATCGAGTAAGGGTTGAAGGGGAGTGCAGATGGGTGCAACCGAGAGGTGAGTCCAAAGGCAGGGCGGTCAAAGGCGAGCACTTTGGAGGAGGTGAGGGTGGCCAAGGGCTTCATAACGCGGTGCCAAGAGAAGAGGGAGGCTCCAAAGCCATGCAACAATACGAAAGGGGAAGCAATCGAATGTGATTGGGATTGGCCATCGGATTGGTAGAGCTTGTAGTGCAATTGGACGCCCATCAAGTCGGAGAAGCGGCTGTCAGGATCGGCTAAAAGGGAAGGGTCAACTAGTTCATCTTGTTCCACCCCTGCTATTCTGTTTCGCCTTGACGACGACGGCGGCTGCTGCTCTGCACACAATGACCTTTCACTACAAAAAAAAGGGGGGGAGGACAAGGGAAGAGCTTCACTTGACTACCAACCAGCAGGGATAGGAACCGAAGCCGAGGAAGAAGCGGCGGCTGGAGCCGAGTTGCTTCGTCGTCGAAAAAGAGGAGCCGCCGCGGGTGCTTTGCCTGTGAAGCAGAGCGTAAAAGCCGACGGCTGATGAACATGCACCACACACATGCTCATCCCTTCAGTAGTTCCCGTTATGTTCAACGGCACGTGAGACAAATGTCACGCATGCCAAACAGTGCAAACTTCAGTAGTTCAAACGGGCTCCTCCTCAAACAGCAGTTTAGATTACCTACTTTACAAGTTTGGTCGGAAATGTACGGATATGGAGATTCTAACGAAACTCGAAAAGGAACACTTACCGGAGAATGAGGAAGAGAATTGAAGCAGAGGAGCGGTGGCGGAAGAAGCGTCTGCCCTGCCACCAAGACTGCAAAAGGAGAGAGAAGCAGACGGCCCACGGTAGGGCCCACCACTTGGCATCATCGTCCTCCACGGTGTGGATGACGTAATCATGGACAAGGAAGCTGCCATTTTCCTATCCCTCCCTCTCGTTACATCTCGTTATCTTATCCTATTAGAAAATATCTTTTGTTTGCGGTGGGTGGGTTGCCATTTACTTGTGGGCTTATTGGGCCGTGAATTCGGACAGGCCCAATAAAGTTCTTCCCGGTTTCGGCCTATTTCGCTCTCTGGATAACAGCTGCTGTGCTAGTTTTGGTCCGATTATATTTATATAAAAATAAATTCTGGCGTTTTCAACTATGGTTATCCATTTGTAAGGTTCAACTTAAGAATATAATTGTATGGTATTAACATTTTTTACCCGCAAATCGATGTTAGGGATGATTTTAATTTAATTTTAAATCATTATGATTGACATGGATGCATATAAGATGGTGACATGTCTCAAAAATTGTTATAGGGTGTTAATTGTTCTATTTAGAATAATAGAGGGTGTTATTTGGTCCATTTTGTACTAGATGGATTTAATTAGACTTATGAAACATTCTCTCTTTCCCTTTTTGTTATTACCAATTTACCACGAACATAACGCATAATAAAATTTTGAAATAAAGAAAATTAAATAAAATTTCCCCCCTTTCTCCTCCCTACCGTTTCTCCCAAGAATTACAGAATCCCCCCTCATTCTCCAAAGATTCATCAATTCAATCCCGAAATTTCTTCTTCTTCCTATAAACCCTGATTCCCCAAATCCGGGGGAAACCTAAAGACGCAATCTTTAGTTACCTTTCTCCGAAATTCAATACCTAACTGCATGGTGATTCCCTTCTTAAAGTTACCATTTTTCACTCTGGTTAAAATGGGGGCTTTTGCGAGCTACACAAAGAGAGAGCACCCAAACAACCCCTTGGATCACTCCTTTTACGTGTCCAAGAAGCAACGTCTGTCTCATTCCCGGGATATAAACCCTGGCCTAACCCTAGTGGCGGGGTCCATTAACGGCACCGTCGCTAGGGTGTCGAGCTACCCGGAGGGCTCTGTGTGTAGGAAGTTGAAGCGGGAGGTCCACGCGCCTTGCAGGGCGGTGAGATTCGGGCTCACCAAGCCTAAAGGTGAGTGCTTTCGTGAAGATAGAATGGGGAATTCGTTGGGTAGGAGGCTTGATTTGGCAAAGAAGAGAGCGGTCGATACGCTTAGGTTTGTTTCTGTTGGGGATAAGGAAGTGCCCGAGGTTGTTGTTGACGTGGATGAGGATCATAATGGGTTGGAGGATTTGCCCCAAACGAAGGGGACGGGCTCGGGCTCGGGCTCGGGCTCGGGCTTGGATAGCTCGGGCGTGGAGGAGATCGAGGTTATTAATGATCGGAGTGACGGCAGTGATGTTGAATTCTTGGAGGACAGGTTGGTGGTTACCCTCGATGAGGATGCAGTGGTGGTGGATAATGGGAGGACGATGATGGGATCGAGTGGCGGTGATCAAGGAGCGGATTTTGATAATGTGGAAGTTTATTGGAGGTTGTGGGACCAGTCGGAGAGGAGGAGGAGCTCCCGGTTGAGGGAGTTGAACTTCGACATCGAGTTGAACGAGAAGAAGCTGAGATCGCTCAGGTTGTCCAAGCCACCAAGGAAGTCCGAGAAAGAAGTTATCCCGGTGAGTAGGTTCGTTGTTGTTTGGTTTGATGGATTTACTTTAGTGTATGTGTTTACTTATCGGTGCTTTTGTTTTGTTGCTGCTCAGGAAATACCTCCTGAGCCTTTTATCCCGCTCACAAGTGAGGACGAGGCTGAAATTAAGCGTGCATTCTCTTCCAGCAATAGGTACGCCTTGATCAATTTCTCCGTTGATGCTCTTTGTGGATGGTTTTGAGAAGCTGTTTGGTGGTGGTTAATATCTGCAGAAAGAAGTTACTTGTCTCTCATGAAAATACATGTATTGATATAACGGGCGAGGCTCTGTTGTGCCTCAAGCCAGGAGCCTGGTTAAATGATGAGGTATGTTGTAACTTTTAACCCTACACCTTCTCAGTGAACATATGTGAAATTGTGAATAATGTTTTCTCTGGTTACAATATCATGATTTTTTTGTGTCATTTCCCTTGCAGGTCATCAATGTCTACCTTGAGTTGCTAAAAGAGAGGGAAAAGAGGAAACCCCAGAAGTTTCTTAAGTGCCATTTCTTCAATACCTTTTTCTACAAAAAGGTTCGGAGTGAGTTTTGCTTCTTCTATTGATTATGTTCACTTCAAATCTCACTTGTTTTATTTAGTTGATGACTTGATATCCCAACATTCGACTTTCATAGTTTGATATTAATTATGGAGGACATTTCTGGGACACAGTTGTGGAGCTTAGTTGTCTTAACATTTGGGTTTGATGTATCAGTTTAACCGAATTTTCTGCTGCATTTTATTTCTGTGCATTCACATGTTATCGCTCGTATGTCCTCTCTTCGGTGTTCTGTCACTTATGGACTCATCCATTCTTCTTTTTGCTTTACTGGATTGATCTTACCCAGTTGACAGCCGGTGGCTACAATTATAGAGCTGTCAGAAGATGGACCACAGAGAAGAAGTTGGGATACGTTTTGCTCGACTGCGAAAAGGTGGAGCAATTTGCTTTCCTGGGTATCCCGTGTTGTCCTTGTGTTGGTCCGAGGTGTCTTTCTTACAAATTCTTTTGATGCTCTTCCCAGATATTTGTTCCTGTTCACAGAGAGGTACATTGGTGTTTGGCAATTATTAATAAGAAGGACCAGAAATTCCAATATCTTGATTCCCTTGGAGGAAGAGACTCGGTAGTTCTGCACAACCTGGTACAGTCGGCATTTTCATATCTCTGAAGTTGAAAAAAGCTAGATGCTTACATTTGAAGTGTAAATGCTGCAAGTTGTTAAACGATCTGATAAATCATTTTTTTCTTGTATTTTATCTACCTCACTTTCAGTCATTTATTTGCATTGCCAGGCCAAATATTATGTTGAAGAAGTGAAAGACAAGTGTGGAAAAGATATTGATGTAAGCAACTGGCAAAGAGAATTTCCGCAAGACCTTCCGTCTCAAGAGAATGGGTATGTAGAACCAAACTTTACGAAAGGAAGCAACTTGTTGATGGTTTTTTGTTTCCATTACATTCAAATTTGGGTCTTTGTTGGGGAACTTGTTTTTCCAGTACACAACTGACAAGTTGCTTCTATTTCTTGTTAACAGGTATGACTGTGGCATGTTCATGATTAAGTACGCCGACTTTTATAGCCGGGGTCTTGGGCTTTGCTTCAGTCAGGTAAGACTTGCAAAAGATTTTTTTGTAAACAGGCAGCAGTTGTTGCATCCTCTTGCTCAACACCGTTTATCATGTTGTTTGCAGGCCGACATGCCATATTTCAGGTTAAGGACAGCCAAGGAAGTCCTCAGATTAAGAGCCGATTGACTTTGATGCACATAGGATCAGCTTGGCAGCTATTGTGAACGACAGCAGGAACGCCATACAATTGATTCTTGCCAGTAACTTTATACTATACTGGTATGCTTAACTTGTGAATAGATGATTCGGAAATCTGCCAGAATTTGTTCGGTAGCAACGAATGCCTGCAAGACTGTGATCCACAGGGCGTAGCTTCAGTAGTTGGCTTTGATATGCACCGTCTTCAGAAGCTTCAGCTATAGTCTGAGAAGTTGGGTTGGGTTTTCGGCATGGAGTCAGCTTCTTGGTTGTCTTAGATGCTGTTCCGTCGGGCTTGGAAGTCAAGATGCATCAAAGACTGCATAACTAGGAAGATTTTTTGGTATGTAAAAAGTTGGTGAACCCTGTTAAAATCTCTCCTGGCATTGGCTAATTTGTATTGTAATGATGGAGTTAGTGAAGATGATTTAGTGCCCATTGATCGAAGCGTGATTAGCATGTGGATCCTGGAAGCTATTCTTTGTACAATATCTGAAATCTGACCACATGTTCTCTCTGTATCTTTCTGAAAGCTATCCTTTGTTCAGTACGCACAAAGCTTGTTATTCACCCAGGCGGAATACTCATCGTGGTATCTAATGTCACTATTATCCTAGCTTGTCTCTCGGTGTCACCCACTTGTCGAGAAAAAGCTTGCACTATTGCTAAAAGAAGATTCAGTAAAGAACTATCACGACCGGAGGAAAAAAAAGAAAAGGAAACTGCATTCCCTGTATTGTAAAGTTCCAAGCATGTTCAATGCTTACGTATATTGGAGTAAGAGAACAATCTCCGAACATTACGGTAAGTTTTTTCTCTCCCTCCCAAAATGGAGTATTCCATCTTGTCACTAACAAAACACATTCCCAGGCATTAAACGACCCCCACCCCCGTCTCCCTGAGCAAGAAAACGTCAAACTTACTATCACATCTAAATGATCCCTCACAAAACATCACCAAGGATGAGCGAGAATCCGACCTCCTGTTCCCCCAATCCCGCCACCAGGATGCCAACATCTGAATGTCCGACCAGAGTGTGAGAGCTTCAGTCTTCCCTTCCGGAATAGTGACAGCTTCTCCACTGCAACAATCAAAGACATTCACAAACTGGGAATCACGACAGTTGCTCAGTACGCTGATATTGTATCAACACTGAAATTATGCTGTATTTACTAATGAAGAAATTTTACAGGGTAAAGCTTTTTGCACTGCAAGCGAAAAGAAGAATCCAGTTTAACGAGGAACTCTCTTCCGGCTCAGGATCTCCTGTTCTTTCAGTCGATGTTGAAACCTTGCTAAGCGAGCTTGAAGACTAACCAACCCAGCTGCCTTGCGAGAAAGCACAAAGCTCAACTGGGTTACATAGTTGTCAATGTGACTACCTGGCTGGTCAACTTCAGCCAGCAACTTCATTTCCTGGAATCCATGGTCATGGGTAAGTCCAACTCATAAGCATATCACTGTGTAATGTATAGCTCAAAAATATTGTAGAGTAAGAATTCCACAAACCTCTCGAACAATCTCCATGGTGTTTTCTATTTCTTTCCTATGAGCAGCAAACAGAGCCTCTTCTTCCTATAAGAGAACAGTTGATATCTGCTTATAACCAACAATCAGTTTCTAAAAATACAAAATGAAGAGGTGTGGAGTGCTGCCCAATTTATCACCAACCTCAAGTATTGCATTTATCTTTCCCTCTGGAGGCAAATCAGGTTCATATTTTCTTGAACCCACCATACTAATTTCACTGGAAGCAGTATTCTGCTGCCTCGTGTTAGTTGCAGCAACATCAGATCCGCCATCTTTCTTCAGAAAGCTTCCGTACTTTTCTGCCTTTTCTTCTCTAGGTGTTCCACTGGAGGAAGCATATTGCTGTCTAGAGTTAGCAGTGGCAAGATCAGATCCACCATCTTTCTTCAGAAAGCTTCCAAACTTTTCTGATTTTTCTTCTCTAGGTGCTTTCCTTCGTGGTGGTGACACCTTCTGCACATTTTCTTCTGTATCAAAAGACTTCTGGGGTTGTGTAGAGAACAACATTTGACTGGTAGAACCACTATAAGTGGTAGCAGCATTTTCAAACCTCTCCCTGTCTAGGGATCCAGTTAATCCTCTTTCTTCTCCCCCATTAAAGGGGTAACTTGAAGTGGAGCTGGAAGGGAGTTTATCATAATCATTAGTAGGGTTATATGACAAAGTTTCCTTTTCAGGTAATCTTTTACTACAATTCACCGGCTTTGCATCTTGTTCTGGCTCATAATCTTCTCCAGTATCTGTAGAGATGGGCACAGATGATGTTGCAGTAATATCCTTGCTGGTTAATGGCAATGAACTCATGACTGGGTCCTTTTTCGCATTTCCACTTTTGGAAAGACTCTTGACCCTGCAAGTTCAACAGAAGTTTGTATTTAGCCTTAGGACTAGAGAACCAACAAACAAATTTAAGTGATCTATGCATTTAACAAAAGGCTCAAAATAGGACTCTTACCTATCAGCATATCTCAAAGTATTGAGTGTGTGTTCACAAGAGCCTGCATTCGGGGATATACAGGATATCATAACTGTCCTTGAGTTGCCCACAAAGGAATCTCTGAGCACTTCAGTCAGTTTGCTCCCACGGAATGGTATATGGATCTGATCATTGTCCAGAGCACGAATGCATTCTTTGAGGGCCAGGAGACTCTTATTGATTTCTGCACCTTCAATCCTTTGAAATGGAAATAATGACCATGGTGTTGTTTGCAGTTAGAACTGGCAAAACAAAAATAATTTACTGAAGAAAAAGAACAGGCCAAGTGATAAATCTTCCAAAACAACTTTTTATATCTTATATCAGAAAGAACTTGCAGCATATTTTTAGAAAGAGTGGTACAATTTGGCAGACATGGGAACCACAACAGTATCACCAGAAAATAAAACCGTGTAACAAGGCAGTAGTGAGAAGATACCTTGTTTGCCTATCGTTATCTGTGGTATCTGCACCACGCTCACTCCCAGCAAGGTCAATAAAAGATATTTTCCCCACCACCTTCCCCTTTTTTGTCTCATTGGCATCAGCGTTTCTCCTGGTTTCTTTTACCTGAGGATGCTTCTTAATAACAAGTTGCAGAATTGCATGAGATCGAGATGATTCTTCATTTGCACCAGTAGATCCAGTACTTCGTGTAGCATTTCCCTTCTCAATATACTCCTTAACAAGTTGTACGTCAGAAACTTCAAATTCTTGCAGCCCAACAATGCAAACTTGTTGCCGCCCATCTTCCCTCATACACAATTTCCTATTTACAATTCATGTTTTTAAGGATCTTCTAGCGTATGAAATGAAACCTTTAATGAACAAATCAAGGAAGCAATCAAGAAATACTAACTTTCGATCACTGAGGAGATCAAAGAGCTTGCCACCATATATCTCAAAGTAGCTGAGCCATAACTTGAATCTCTGATTATGATAAACAGGTTGATGCAAGATTCTAACAAGGTCTTGAGCAGCTCTAAGGGGCAACGGCTGCATTGTGAATGTCTTACCACTACCTGACATTGAAGCATTATCATAAGTCTCTCCAACAAGACTACATTTGTTATCTTTGGCTACCTAAACAAGAGCTAACACCAACATAAAAAAATCGGATCCGGTCTCCTAGCCCAAACTTTCAAAATAAAGGGTCAAAGAAGAAGGCAAAGAGCATGAACCAATGCAACCAAACTTTTCTCTCTCTTTAAGGCCCCTCTTATGGTTCTTCTCATTGTTGGATTTGAAGCCACTAAAATTTGTAAAACAAAGGTTCTGATGAATAAATTTACAGAAAATATCACCGGGAGCAAAAGAAAAATGTACGAAATAAATACCATTATCAACTACCATGAATCAAGGAGACCTACCTGTCTGACCATAGGCAAAACAAGTAGCTTTTGTTCGCTGAAAAATGGTGGGAATAATCGGTTCCACGGTGACCCTATATACCTGTGTACATATACATCAAGTGACGAAAGCCTAATCAAAAGAGTAATAATTTTAGTCTATAAACAGATGGGCAAAGGCAAGATCCGTTAAGAAAAAAAACAGACCTTGATCTTAGTTTCCATTACCAGGAAACCTCAAAATCATGTGGTTGCAATGAACTAACTGTATGGGCACTAATCATAACAGACATCACAGCAGTTGTAGAGCTCTATGAAAGTGAGAACTCACTAACCTCATCATTTGTCACCTGCTCATCAATAACCGCATCAAAACAGAATTCATGCTTCTCCACATATGCAGTTAAATCCACCTAACAGATCCACAGTGAAATGAGTTGAAAGTAACAAAAGTTGACAAGGAAGACAAAAAAAATAAAATAAAAGATGCAGGCTGGAAGGTGGCATTGACAGATTACAGGAGTAAATAGAACGAATTGAAGGAGATACTGGCACTTGTTGCAGAAATTGAACAAACCTTCAGTTTTGGTTCATGTACAGTTAAGGAATTCATACAGACACTCACTACATCCTCCTCCTTGCGAGATAATTCTTTCTTATTTAGCGGTCTTTTACGTACCTGAGATGGAACAAAACAGCTTCTGGATCAGAGAGGCACGCAAAAGACACCGAGATTGGGAAGTGAAATGTTGGAAGAAGCGGCAACCAACTTACCACAACTTTAATTTTAGCAACATTACTTTCTTTCGTGCTCTCCTTGTCACTAGAACGGAAAGATCCCGATTGCTCTGGATCAAGCTGCTCTTTTTGTGGCCTGCCACTTGTCAAATTGAAGTCATTTTCAAATCCTTTTGAAACGCCAGGAATGAATGGAGATGGCTCGAAAGGCTCGGACATCACATCCTGCAAAGGGCATCCATACTCACAGCTGATACAGCCACATCGACAACAAACTGATGAAAATCATACTACTGCCACGGCAACCATTTAGAAAATCCCAGAAAATGTACCTCCGATAGCAGACCTGTATCATCCATAGCATGAAGATCCAAAAGACCTGCTCCAAAGTCCCCCCGGAAATCTGGAGTATAAGACCCCTCCGACGCAGAAAGCCCAGACGAAGTCTGGGCATTGCGTGTGTACGGCTCCGAAGCAGATTCCCCGTTGAAATTGAGGTTTCTCATTAGCTTAAACAGTCTCTGCTTCTCATCAGCTGATTGCGCTCCATAACCCTTGCCGCAATAAAATCAATATCATAATCCCCTCAGACTAAATCCTACTTAACCTTCACCGTTTCAATTTCTCCCATGTTCTCAATACTTCTTCCTGTAAGCAAGATCACTACGGATTATCCGCTAAAAAAACGTAAGAGCATACCTGCATCAAGAGATTAGGGAGAAGGCGCTGATCGATGGCCGCCGAGGAGGCCAAGGGAGAGGCGAGATGCTGGAGGCCATTGGACTGGAGCCATCGGGCCATAACAGCGTCGCCAGCGTCCCCGCCACCTGCAGCATTGTCGTAGAAGGCAGTACCAGTGGCCGCAGCAGCATTCGCCTGCTGCTGCTGCTGCACCTGGCCACCCATGTGGCGCTGCGATCGCCTCTGCGGCGCCAACTTTCCCCGATCTTATCTTCCCGCAACCACTTCCGATTTAAAATAAACCGCCACACGCACGGATTTCAAAACTTCGGTCAAAAATCAATCAATCAACCAACGGATTCCAGATTCAGTTACAAAAAAAATACTCACAAGCAAATGTGGATACCGAAAGCGAGCTCCCACTCCTTCCCGCGGATTCAAGATAAACCTAGAATCGCATTCTGAAAAACGAAAAAATTAAAAATTAATTTAAAAGAAAAATAGAATCGGAGCGAGATCGGGGAATTACCGGCGGCGGAGTTAAAATGAACGAGATCGAGTAAGCAAAAGCGTAAGAGAATGCGACTATTTTAACGTTGGGAGTTGGAAAATGTGTTCAGATCTGGAACACTTCGGGAAATGGAATAGGAAGCGAACCCTTGGGAATTAGAGAGAGACGGTTTTGTGTGATTTTCTTCTTCGTTGAGCTATTTTTGAGGAGTGTGGGAAGAAGGAAGAAGAAGGGCGCTCGTCTTTGTTTTTGTTCTTTTGGTTTTTAATTGTTTTTATTAAGTTTAATATTTTTTATTGGTTGGCCGCTTTGGCGTATACGATAACGAAACAAGCAAGCAAAGACACGAGGGAGAAAATAGATAATTTTTTTAAATAAAAGAAATAAACCTTAGTGCCATATTGAATATTTAACAGATAAAATTAAGTGGTTTAAAAATATCATATTAATGATTGTGGTTTCTCCTTAACTCTTTAGGTTGATTAATTCTGATTTAAGGTGGTATAGTTTTTGAAATTCCCCTAACATTTTTTTTACACCGTGAAAACACCAAAATCTGAATCTTGAAATTCCTATATATTTATAACTATGTATTTATTGTTGGGCTATCAACCCTTTGACATTAACACTATGCATATATATATGTCAGTGGTATGAAAAACCGGCATTACAGAAAAAAATTGGAATCCAAATTCTTATGCCCATGATGTTGCGGCAATTCCAAATGTCATCATGTAATTTACAACATCCGATTTAATCTAGCTGCAATTTTATTGATAAAGGTGTCTAAAGTAGTACGTCCGATCATTGTGGTCATTAAAACAATACTTCCGGCAAGACTTGATACTTGGTTAAACAATCCGAAGAGAAGAGGCGGTGATTATTTTTTGTAAGGTATTCAATTAGTAGTAATCGTCGGGTCATTATTGTCATTTCACATCAAACTATTGTCATTTTCTGGGTTAAAGATAAGAAAAATATGACATAATATAATATAATTTAGGAGGATGCATACACGAAAGCAAATTTATCTTTTACGTCAAATAAGTTGAATAATTGCCATGATGGCAGAAAGACAGGTCCTAATACATCAAAATAGAAGACGTAAAAGCATAGTCCAACCACAAACAAAAAAACACTCCAAAGATAGAACTTCAATTGATAACTCTCTCTGCTTTCAAAGCTACCAATTTAGCACTTGACTTCCTTCAATGCATGGGCAAAGTACAAAAATGTTGGATCAGCTGCACCATCCTTGTAGTACGCAAACACCAAACAAGCATCATCATGCATGCTTTCTCCAACAAAACTGCATCATAGTAATCACAAAAGTAAGAAATCAAAATCAAAGAAACTTGAAGCAGAAGAAAAAACACCGATTGCATAAAAACTTACAATTGAAGGTCGCTCAGCTTCGAAAGCAGAAACTTGGTAGCCCCTTCAATATGTTTCTTAAAGGTTGCTTGTTGCTCAGGCTCTAGTTTAGGTGTCAAATTCTTGATGAACCTTTTGATGAATGTCACAAACTGCTTTTTGTCGAAAGCAGGTTGTTCCTACAAAAACAATGAACAACGAGCAGTTTATTGTCAATTTCATCAACATAAAAAAGTTAAAGACCGGAGAACTAAAACCAATAACTACCTGGAGCCTGAAAGTGTCAACAATGTCGACAACCTTGACAGCTTGGTCATCAACACCCTCATCTTCATCACCACCCTCTGCTGAGGGATTCGCACCAATGTCTACGTCAACAGCACCTTGTACAACCCACTGAAAACACAAAAAATTTAGGTCAGCGATCAAAAACACAACAACACAATCTCAATCTAAAAAACCGTTAACACCAACCTTCCCCTCAACCTCCCAAAGCAATCCATTCTCGATCTCCTTGTAGGGGAAGGAGTCGGAAAGAAGTTCATCACCTAAAAGCCACATAAGGTCAAAACACATGTGAGCTACATACGATTTAAATCAATCGTTTTCTTATTTGCCTAGTACAAATTACTAAACTAACAAAACAAAAACTAAGGAAAATCTTGACCACCAGCCAAACTTTTTAAGCCAAAACAGATCTAGAAAGCACCAAACAAGCAATAAACCTAGTACAAAAAACCCAATCGCAATTATCGTTCCTTCTAAACAATCATTCAAAGAAAGAAACAATCTTTCAAACTTCAAAGGAAAAACAGTACATATGAGTAACAAAACTAAGGAAAATCTTCACCAGCAGCCAAATTTTTTAAGCCAAAACTGATCCAGAAGCACCCAACAAGCAATAAACCCAATAATAGACAAATCACCACATAAATCACCAATTGACCCAGTACAAAAAAAAACCCAATCGTAATTATCATTCAAAAGGAAAAACTTCACCAGCAGCCAAACTATTGAAGCCAAAACAGATCCAGAAAGCACCCAACAAGCAATAACCCCAATAATAGACAGAAGACCATATAAATCACCAACTAACCCATTACAAAAAAACTCAATCGTAATTATCATTCAATAGGAAAAATTTCACCAGCCGCCAAACTTTTTAAGCCAAAACAGATCCAGAAAGCACCCAACAAGCAATAACCACAATAATAGACAGACCACCACATAAATCACCAATTGGGTACAGAAACCGCAATCGTAATTATCATTCAAAAGCAAAAACTTCACCAGCAGCCAAAATTATTAAGCCAAAACAGATCCAGAAAGCACGCAACAAGCAATAACCCCAATAATAGACAGACCACCACATAAATCACCAATTGACCCAGTACAAAAAACCCAATTGTAATTATCATTCAAAAGGAAAAACTTCACCAGCCAGCAGCCAAACTCTTTAAGCCAAAATAGATCCAAAAAGCACCCAACAAGCAATAACTCCAATAATAGACAGACCACCACATAAATTACCAATTGACCCGGTACAAGAAAACCAATCGTAATTGTCGTTCAAAAGGAAAAACTTAACCAGCAGCCAAACTTTTTAAGCCAAAACAGATCCAGAAAGCACCCAAGAAGCAATAACCCCAATAATAGACAGACCACCACATAAATCACCAATTGACCCAGTACAAAAAACCCAATTGTAATTATTATTCAAAAGGAAAAACTTCACCAGCAGCCAAACTCTTTAAGCCAAAAGAGATCCAAAAAGCACCCAACAAGCAATAACCCCGACAGAACACATAAATCACCAATTGACCCAGTACAAAAAGCCAATCGTAATTATCGTTCCTTTTCAAACAAAGAAAAGTAGATATGTGAGTAACAAAACTAAGGAAAATCTTCACCAAAAGCCAAACTTTTTAAGCCAAAAAGCACCCAACAAGCAATAACCCCGACCACCACATAAATCAATTGAACCAGTACGAAAAAAACCAATTGAAATTATCTAGATCTAAAACCCTAACTAATACAATCTTAGAGAGGTCGGGTTACCGGTGAGAAGATCTTGGTAGACCAACATGGTTGCGCGCTAGATTATCTCTTCTCTGACCGATCCAAACTGGGGAGACTACGCGAGCGGACGAGGGGCTAAAGAGGCAGAGGCTTTGGTCAGATGGGAGACAATAAGTATATATAGAGCGAGGGTTTTGAGAGGAACGCGGAAAAAATCGAGGGATGTGTGAATTTACCAAAATAGGTCCGAGGGTTTGTGGTGAATTCCGTGGCACGTGCGCCGCTGATGGTAGGGAATCTGTCGTGTTTGCTTTTTTACGTGTGGGAGTAGCGTGGGCTTATGTCCTTGGGTTATGCGAATCTTTGCCTTTTATTTTGTAAAAAGTCATTTTTATTCAGACCGGTTTAAAAATAATAAAAGTATACCTGTATAATATTAGCTTTATGTCACTTGTCTTGGTTCTTTATTTTTTTTATCGACTCGTCTGAATTTAATCGCATATTTAATATTGGCTCAAAGGAAGAACATTCATTTTTCTAGGAAGTATATAGCCTACCATTAGTTTTTTGAGGATGCATTCATATTTGTTAAGTGAGTACAGAGTGAAAGTCAAAAAATTTGGAGAGTAAAATCAATTTTTAATATATAAATTGACTAATTTTTTAATGAAATCAATTTTAATTTTAATAAATATAAACATTACGAAATATACATAACTATCAAATAATAAAAAATTGCCCCCACAGCCCCCAGTGTCCCTCCGCCACTGAATGAGGAGTTGGCGATGTTTTCGTTATTACCGCATTATATTTAAACATTAATGTACTGATTAATTCTGATAAGATATTAGGATATTCTGAACAATTAAGCTACTACTTGCATGCAAATTTGATATTTTTTTTGCATCCATTGAGATTGACCAAATATTTAACAATTAATGCTGGAAAAATAGGTCTCAATAAGTTAACCGGATACTTTATGGCAATCAAAATCATTAAAGTTCGGATTTGCAACACTAATAGCCCTTGTGGAAATTTCGTGACACGTGGGCCACGGATGGTTGGAGAAAATCAATATCGCTCGGCCCATTAAATTCAGGGCCTACGAGCTAAGCCCACTAGAAAATTTTCCCTTAGCCGCTCTACTTTAGGCGGGAAATTTCGAAAATTTCAAAGCAATTGAAGAAAGAGTAGGGTCCTAGATCTCCTGTTGATTTTTACTCGCTCCTATTCCATTTGAAGATTCTTCTCGCCGGAAACCGCCGACCCCGGATCGATGGGCGATGAAGAATCCCTAATCGCCGACCTCGAAGAAGCCCTAATTAACGACACGGACCCTACCGAACCACTCTCCCTTTCCACCTTACGCACCCTCCAAACCCTACTAGACAGCTCCCCACATGGCCCCTCCGCCGAGGGTTTCCTCGCTGCCAATTCCTCCTCCATTCTCTTCCCTCGTCTCGCCTCCTCGATGGACTTGGGGGCAGGTTCCGTCTCCCTGCTCTCCTCCAACGCCTATCTCTCCCTTCTCATGGTCTCCCCTTCTTGCGTCACCAATTTCTCCCCCCTCCCTTTCCTTTCCCTCCTCAGCTCTCTCCGTCGCTTCCTCAAGCACCGTCCGGGATTGGAAGATCCCGAGCAAGGTGACCAAAGGGGGCAGAAGGTCAAAAGGAAGGGTGGCAAAAGGGGGAAGTCTTTTTCCGCCTCCCCGTCCTCTCCCTCCTCGGGAGTAGACACGGGGGTTTACTTTTGTGTGTTGGAGAAGTTAGGGCAAGTGTTAGGTTTAGTTAAAATTAACAGGTTTCCAGATGTGTTGAAACAGTTAATTCAGACGGTAGCTGAGATTCCGGCTTCTGCAGGTGAGATGTTTGGTAATTTGTCCGAGTTTAATAGGCTGACCAGGTTGTGCTCAGAGGTTTTGGTTGAGATATTGGGTTCCGAGGAGGATGGGGAGGTTGCGGAGACTGCAGCAGAGGTGCTGAAGTTGTTGACCCCGTTGGTGTTGACTACGGGCAAGTCTCAAGCACGGAGCTTTGCGCTGGGGTTTGTCAAGGGGTTGATGAATGTGAATGCAGTTGGTCGGAGGGACGGGGTCAAGAAGGCACTAGTTAATTTTCCGAAGTTTCTGTCCAAGAAGGCGCCTGAGAGGGCAGAAGCCAGGGGGTTGGCAGTGGAGTCCATAGTAGAGGTTGTCATGGGACTGGAGGTTGAAGACAGGGTGGAGTTTGTGGAGTTTGCGCTAAGGTTGTGTTCTGGGAAGGGTAATCTACGGATTTTGGGTGTAGACTTGGTATTTAATTTGTTGTCTGCTGGGGAAAGGAGGAGTTTGGGTGCCAAGGTTTGTAAAGACTGTCTGGACACACTGATACAGAGATGCTCGGATCTGAGTGCAGGGGTCCGAGCACGTGCGTTGTTGAACTTGACACACTTGGTTGGGGTTTTGTCTGGTGATGAGGAGAAGTACTTTGTGGTTCTGAAGGAAGTCGTGGGAGAGGTTATGAGGAGCAGGTGTTTGGATGAGAAGGCTAACGTCAGACGGGCGGCCCTTGGTCTGGTTACCAAGTTGATAGCCGTTTTTGGCAGGGAGATTTTGGACGGGGGTTTGTTGATTAAGACAATTGGGATGGCATGTTTGGATCCCTTAGTGAGTATACGTAAAGCTGCAGTTTCTGCCATTTCCGAGGTGTGTTCCATCCCTTTGAGTTTAATTCATCACCCCTTCCCAATTTTACTTCCTTTAAAGTTGTGTAATTTAGATTTGGATGAGCACGACTGCCAGTATCTCGTGGTGCATGTGTGCTATGGTGAACTCCCTCCTGCTGGTATTTGCAGTTATCTAAGGTCACTTGGATTTTGTTTTATCACTTTTTTGTGCAGAAAGTAATATGATTATGGACTCTATAATTCCTTCAGACCATTTATGGATTGCTCAAAATTGAACTATCTGGAAAACAACTTAATTTTCCATCAGAGAGTTTATCTGGTCACTACTTTCTCATTTTGTGGTAACAGAGGTCGGTCTTTTTGTTTGAGAAGGTTTTGCTCTTCGTCTCCAATTTTTGCTAGATGCTGATTGTCATGCCTTTTATTGTATCAGATGCTCGGTTCCCCTTGTCGCATATCTTTGTGGGTTCCGTCGATCTCTCTAATAGCGAATCATGTATTTACATTGTAGGCATTTAGAATGTTTCCAGAGGAAAGAGTTTGTACTGAGTGGTTGCATTCTGTTCCACGCTTAATAGCTGATAACGAATCCAGCGTCCAAGAGGAATGTGAGAACTTGTTCCTGGAATTGGTTGTGGACCGAATTTGCAATGCAGGATCCGTTGCCAATCTACATACTGAACCAATCTTCTCTGGATCTAGTGTTAAAGGAAAATCTGCAGAGATGGATATTGACTCATTGTTTCCCAGTAACGCTTTGGTTCTTTTGAGAGAGTTATGCAACGGGGAGGTTGCACCTTGGGTGAAGAAGATTTGCACGAGCTTGGGTAAGAAGAAAAGGCTGAAGCCAAAGATTGCAACTGCTCTACAGAATATCATAAAGGCATCCGAATCTCACTGGTTAAGTCGCTCAATGCCAATTGCAAACTGGACAGCGCCTTCAGGTGCTTGGTTTCTTTTATCGGAGGTGTCAGCATACCTACCAAAATCTGTTGATTGGGAGTTTCTCCATCACCATTGGGAGCTACTTGATAAGTCAAAAAGAGCTGCAGGAGACTTCAACAGTGAATATTGCCAATACCCACATGAAAATGAGGACTTAGGTACAGAGTCCTTTGCATGGGCTGGAGATCGTGTTTTTCTTCTGCAAACGATTTCCAACGTTGCTGTTGAGCTTCCACCTGAAGATGCAGCAGATTTAGCACATAACTTGCTGCAAAGAATTGAAAAGTTCAACATGCATACCACAGAGGTACATGCAATTAATTTTCCGATTATAAGTAGGAAATCGTTTACTCAAGGTTAGAAATGTCTTACTTTAAGTTTCCTTATTGCTGTGACATTTAGAAGACATAGGAACTGTACACCATCCTTATAGTATTAATCCTATATATTGACTCTTAGTCAATATCACATACTTGTACAATCAGGAGGAATTGGTTTTCTAAGTTGGTAGGGATTCACTATCTTTTGATTCCTCAGGTAAATGCTCACGTTAAGGCTCTTAGAACACTGTGCAAGCGGAAGGCTTCCAATACAGATGAAGCTGATTTTCTAGTGGGAAAATGGGTGCGGGAAGTTTTGTCCAAAGCTTCAAGAATCTTAGAAAGATATATATCAGGCTCTTCAGATACACCTAAAGATAATACTTACTTTACACCACCGAAAAGTTCGGCCCGACGGGGTACAAGAACAAGGGCTAGATCTAAATCACCGTCACAAGCAGAAGTTGCAGTTTATACTATTGGGTCTGTGATTATCATTTGCCCTTCAGCTGATACGAGCACCATCATTGCTATGCTGCATACTATCATAACTTCAGGACATTCTGATTCAAAATTGAATATATCCCGTCCTGCAATACCTTTGAAAGAAAATGCTCCATCGTTGTACACTCAAGCATGGTTGACAATGGGGAAATTGTGTCTGTCAGATGACAAACTTGCGAAGAAATATATTCCTCTGTTTGTGCAGGTTGGTTATCTCAGGAACGTCCTATTCGTTTCCTGGGCTACTTAACAATAATTTATGTCAAGTTCTTCTGTTATGTCCTGTTTGACACATTCGCCTCCTGCAAATTTGTTTATTCTGCATATTTTTGCAATCTTTGAAACTATTTGATATTCTAATTTCTATTAATTATTCACGTCATTATTGCTAATTTTTTTCCAATCTTGGTGATTCAGGAACTTGAAAAGAGTGATAGTGCATCCCTCCGGAACAACCTTGTTGTTATGATGTCCGATTTTTGTGTTCGTCATACAGCTCTGGTTGACTGGTAAGCTGTTAGCACTACAATGGATCATTCCTTAACTGTAAACAACCAAGTGAAGCTCCAATTGCGTTATAAGCATTCCAATTTGTTATTCTTGAATCTACCAGTTACATATCAAAGATCACCAAGTGCCTCCGTGATCCATGTGAACTTGTCAGAAGGCAAACGTTTATATTGCTTTCAAGATTATTACAGGTGAGCTATATCAATGTCCTTATCACATCTTTTTTAGCAACTTTATTGATCGTTAAAGTGAGCTCCCCTGCCCTTTCCCTTACGTATTTCAATCTTCCAGAGAGACTACGTGAAGTGGAGAGGAGTTCTGTTTCTTCGGTTCCTTTTGTCTCTTGTAGATGAATCAGACAAGATCAAGCAACTTGCAGATTTCCTTTTTGGCATCATTTTGAAAGGTTAGAGGCTGAACTAGCTTGGTGGACATATACAATATGTCCGAGTGTTGATGATTGTTTATGACTTTTCTTCAGTAAAGGCACCGCTCTTGGCTTACAACAGTTTTGTGGAAGCCATCTTCGTTCTCAATGACTGCAATGTACATACTGCAAATAACGGTTATAAGGGTTCAAGGGCTGAGAACCGCCTATTTTCCATCAGGTAAAGGTGTTGCCGTTATTCTACCCGAGAGAGGATTTGCCCTCAGCTGGTTGCTTTAACTTGCTACTTGTTTTCAGGGGTAATGATGAAAACTCAAAATCCAAAAGAATGCACATCTACGTTTCTTTGCTTAAACAAATGGCTCCGGAGCACCTTCTAGCAACATTTGCTAAGCTGTGCGCGGAGATTCTTGCTGCTGCATCTGATGGCATGCTCAATATAAACGAAACTACAGGGCAGTCTGTTCTGCAGGTGAGCTAACGTTCCGATATGACAAATAGATAAATACTAGCAGTAGTACCGGTCACTTGAATGTAGTTTTCTCTGCAGTTTCATTGCAATATGCTTTTGTAACATCTCCTTACCATATTGGGATAGCAGGATGCTTTTCGGGTTCTTTCCTGCAAAGAGATGCGACTCCAGGCAGGCCGTGGATCACAAACTGATGAAGGAGACTTGGAAGACGATGGTGGGGATGGAGGAGCCTCAGCAACAGCAGCTGCGAAAGGACGGGCCATAACTCAAGCAGTTAGGAAAGGGCTTATCCAAAACACCATCCCCATTTTTATAGAGCTCAAAAGACTACTAGAAAGCAAGAATAGCCCCCTGATCGGGCCCCTCATGGAATGCTTGCGTGCCCTCCTCAAAGACTTCAAGAATGAGATTGATGACATATTGGTTGCTGATCAACAACTCCGGAAAGAGCTAATCTATGACATGCAGAAATACGAGGTGGCCAAAGCCAGATCAGTGGCTGCAGCTGCCAGCAGCGTTCGAAGACAGAGTAGCTTCCGCTCACCAATTGCTACAATGGCCGCAAGTGGGGCTCATCTCCAGGGTAAGTCGGCAGCAAAGTTACAGAGCGAAGCAAGAGTAGCCTCGGCAATGGCAGATGCGGCAGCAAAAGCCAGAGCTCGGTCTGTGCTCAAAGAAATCAACGAGGGAGTGGCAACGCCCCTACTTAGCTCCATAAACATGCCAAAGCTTAAGTCAACCCAATGCGGACCAGGTGCTCGAACTGGTAGATATTCTGAGGTGATAGAATCCGTGAGAAGAAGACAATCTTTCGAGTCTGACGACGAAAACTGACTTATGTAGGCTAGATTGTAGGCTGAAATCGTTTCAACTGTAAATGTATCCATCAGTAGACACTCAGTTCCTCTTCCATGTAATGCACTATGAACATAGGCTCTCAAGTCAATAGGGATTCGAATCCATATATGATAAGATATATCTGAACCCAGCCCGTGGATGTGTTGGACTTTGAGTGACTATGGATCCGGTTTCATATTTTTTTTATTTAGAAATAGAATTAGATGAAGTTTAATGTATATATGCTATCTTCTGTATTAAGTATTAACTACTCATGGTGATGAACTAGTAAGATGAACAATTAATCTTTCTCATCCATGTACAATCTATGCCAACATTTTTCTAATGGCTTGGTCAAATTAGGTCACAAAATAAATAAATATTTTTTTCTCATTCATATACATGTAATATATAGAATTAAAAATATATATTATTTATTTTTTTCTTATAAATTTTCTATCAATAAGATCTGAATCCAAATTCGAACAAAGATCTACAATATGATGCCCAACGCAACGCCAATGAATGCTGGCCAACTAAAGTTAAGCGTAATATTACATTTTAGTTTATAACAAAACAGATCCATCCATCTATCCCTCCCCTCAGTATGTTATGTAATGTAATGTAATGTAATTAATGTAAATTAATGTAAATTAATCTAATCTTGGCAGGACACGCCCCGCATTCCTCTCCTCTGTCCCCCTACGCTCCCACGCGCGCTTTAAGGTAGGTGAAAATTTCGATTTCTCTTCTCAATTGTACCTACCTATTTTAATTGTTTTAATTTGTTAATCCAATTATAAAAAAAAACAATTTCTTCCGATTAACTAAATTTGCACGGTGAAGCCGAGGAGCCGCCGGATCATGGAAGGCAACAAGGACGAGGCGCTGAGGTGCCTGAAGATCGCCGAGGAGATGATCTCCTCTGGGAACAAACACCGCGCCTTGAAGTTCCTCGGAATCGCCAGGCGTCTCAACCGCGATCTCCCCCTCGACCACCTCCTCACCGCCTGCGACAATCTCGGCGACCCCGCGGCGGGCCCTGCCTCCTTCGATAACCCGAACGGAAGCGATTCGATCAGGCGGGGGGATAGCGATGGGGTTAGGGTTTCGAACGGGAGGAACTACAGCAAGGAGCAGGCGGAGTTGGTTAGGGGGATCAAGAGGAACAGCAAGGATTACTACGCGATCCTCGGGGTGGAGCGGAGCTGTTCCGTCGAGGAGGTTCGGAAGGCGTACAAGAAGCTCTCGTTGAAGGTTCATCCGGATAAGAACAAGGCCCCTGGCGCGGAGGACGCATTTAAGGTCGTCTCCAAGGCGTTTAAGTGCTTGAACGATGGGGATTCGAGGAGGGAGTATGATAGGGTAGGGGGTGCAGGGTTCGAGGGCGGTCTCGGGCGGAAGGAGTATGGAGGAGCGCGGGCTAATCGGAGGAGGAGCAATGTGAACAGTTTTTATTATGACGATGGGGATGATTTTGATCCCAACGAGGTGTTTAGGTCGGTTTTCGGTCAGGGCGGGGTGTTTGGTACACAGAATGTTTACAGGGGTAGGGATTACGGTCAACATAGGGGAGATTTCCGTGGTGGCGGGGGTGGAGGTGGAGGGCCGAGTTTGATTCTTTTGCTGCAGATATTGCCGTTTCTTTTTATATTGCTGCTCGCATATTTGCCGTTCTGGGAGCCCGATTATTCGTTGCATAAGAACCAGACGTATCAGGTCCCCATGGTGACCGAGAGATATGGCGTGGAGTTCTTTGTGAAGTCTTCATCGTTTGATGATACTCATCCTCTAGGCAGTCCGGCTCGAGAGAAAGTGGAGGATACCATTGTCAAGGATTACAAGAACATGCTCTGGAGGTACTGTCACGTGGAACTGCAAAGGCGGAGTTGGAGTAAGAACTATCCCACTCCTCACTGCAACAAGCTGCATGATCTCGGATTAGCGTGATGGTGGAAGCACGTTGCTTGTACCGATGTCAATGAGCTGCGTCGTGCTCCAATGCGAGGTGCTTTATGTTAATGTCTGCCTGGATAGGAGATGCTTTGAGGAACTGAAATCAGCTACTCGGCCAGGAATTGGGTAATTGTCACCACTTGTCTTCACCGTTTGCAGTTCACGAAGATGGTAAAATGGGTACACAGTTCTTACATCATCCCATAACCTATTTGTATATCCATGGAAACTTACTCGAGCTAGCATTGTCAACAGCGAAATAAATTCATCAGAAAGTTTTGTTGCCTCTGTGAGTTAAGGCATTCCTTGTTTTTGGCTACATAGTGATGCTACATTAGTGTGAATGTTGTTAACTGCATTTGTAATACAATTCGGGACAGTTTCGCCAATATTCAAGTTCAGCTCCTGGACTAGATTCTCTTTGGGCCATTTTTTCTTGATGGATTAGCAGCGCAAGATGCATGTCGCTAGCTTCATTTCCTGTATGTACCCACCCTACGACATTTTTCATCGTTCAAAAAGAGCTTCTAGGACATTTTACAAGTACAATGTGCATTGTGTCGTGCATTTTATGGCATTCGTGTTGGATTATCCACGTCTGAGATAGGTCAGCCGATGCCGTATACTGGCTTTATCATCTGGTCTGATATATGGACAGATTACAGTCATTCGTTTGTGAACCTTGGTGATTCAGTTATTTTCGTCGATTCGCTTTGCGATACAAATCTATCCCTAGCACCAACCAAACCAGTTTCGAAAATTAGTTCTGCACATAACCTGTGGATGGTTGTAGGACAACTCCACAATTTGCTAGCCTTGAATGGCAATGTGCAGCTAGCTTTTCATCTCCCTGATATATATATATATACAGCCTCTCGCATCTGATAGAACGATTATCGAAAGCTGCTCAAAATGTCAGAGCTCCGAAGATGAGGCAAAACTGAGAAATGGCGAGTGCAATTATATGGGGGTTCTGAGGTTGCATCTCAACGTGTAGATGCTGCTGGGTCACCCGCCCACACATGTCGGTGGCTTACATTATTGTTGGACTCGTGCGTCCCACATGCTACACGTTCTGACATGAGTAAAGCAGATCTCACTAGTTTAAATGGTAAATGTTACGTAAACTTCACCTTCCGGACAACCTTCCAGATCCATTATTCGTACTTGAATAAACTTGACCTACACCCGTTGACTATACCCATCACTCGAATTGACCACAATACATCGATTTTTTAATCAATTATGTCTCAAAATTTCCCAATGAAATAGACGAAAATCATTTCAATTAAATAGCGTACGTTCATATCGACGTCCGAATCAGTTTGTACCATTGAAGTGTGTGTCCAAAGAGAAAAGTAAAGAAGACACATTTGTTCAGTACTTCAGTTGGACGTATGGCTAATTCTGTGGCCAGTTAGCCTCGTTTTTCTGTTTCACAGCACTTTGGATCCCTTGGTTTGTCTTTGAATATAATAAAGATGCCGGCCTTCCACGTTCAGTTTAATAATGTAGGAGCTTCGAACAACAGTAATGTCTTATAAAGTGATTATGCCTTTGCAATTTTCTCTAATAAACCCAAATTCACATTTGCTTAGTACGCATCAATGCTCAAACGCAAAGTGCCCATCGAACCATATATATATTACATTTCCTAAGAGATTTAGATTCTTTAAAAAAAAAATTAATTAACAAATGAAAAGAAACAATATAAAAAATTGCGCTAGACAATATTTGACGATTTTCAACAAAAATAAGAGTGATTAAAACTTAATCCGCCCACTATAGTATCTGCCAGATTCGTACTTTTTTCCAATTTTTTTAGAAGGATACTTTTCAACTGATAAATATTAAATGCACTTTGAACATCGTAGTACCATTCATTTGCAAAATACTTGTCTATTTTGAAATATACAAGAATAACTCGCAAGGGTAAATACGTAAAATGAAGCCCTCAAATTTTCAACCTTCACGTTCATACAACAAATTAAAACAAAAACTAAAAAGTCTACGTACTCGTTAATATTATACGAAAATAAAAAAAATCTCAAGTACAGCCATTAAAAATAATAACTCTGATTTAAGGGACCAAAACCAATTACAAGTACGCGAAATCTCTGATCCGTCGTCGTTTACTCTCCATCGTCGTCACCGCCGAAGATGGAGAAGCGGTAGGAAAGGAGAACCAGGACGAGGATAAGCACGAGAGCGACGCCGACCGGGGACCCACCGACACGGTGGAAAGTGTCAGGATCGCCGGAGGAGAAGACGCCGGAGAGGAAGGCGCCTCGGTCGGAGGAGAGGAACTGGATGGCGAGGAGGAGAACAATGGGTAGAAGCAGGAGCCCCACCGGAGTCAGTAGCTCCTGTATGGCCTCCGTTAGGGCTTCACCTTGGTCCCCAACCATGTAAGGAACCAGTAGCACCACGGCCACGACCACTGCTATTAGGATCCCGTGGGGCGGACCCTTGTACTGTTGTCTATCTTCTAACATGTCGGAAAGAGTTGTTCTAACTTAACTAAATATCTCGAATTTTGTCGGACCGGTCCGAATTGGAGTTCTTGCAAGTAAAGTAAAGGGGAAGACGCGTTTGTGTGTTTCCTTCAATGATGGATTGGCCTTTTCAAACTTTTGAAGAACAATGTGTTGTTGGAACTACTATACCGACTGTCCTATTTTTATATTGTTGACCTTGCGGCTTAAGTAATAGTTAAAATTAATACGCCGCTGGAACGTAATATTTTTTAAATACTTGGTACAAAAGCATTCGTTGGATATTATTTTTGTCATTACACCATATATTTAGCTCAATTATTTATACAATTTCCTAGTGTTACGGGATGAACGTTGCAAAAGTGTGTTCCATCTAGCTAGGGACGTCGACGTGTTACGGGAAAATTAGAAGGCGAGAAAACTTTTCCGGGAAGTTGCGAAGAGGGCCACAAAAAGTATTCAGTCGGCGTATGCAATGGTACCGCGTAAAGGCTAAGATTTTAATCTAAACCTTTTTCAATTTTAAAATATTTAATGTTATTAAGTTACAAATTTATTGGCTAGAACAAAGGACTTCAAATTAAATTTGATTAAAAACTAGTAATCCACTAATTTACATTGGTGGGTGGCGCCAGCCGCCAAGTCATCAAAGAAATGCAATTTGAATAGTTTACACATTGTGTGGGTCTCCAAGCGCACGCGGGCGCGTAATGTAATGCAATGTCGACCGTCCATCTTACTCTTACTATTTGTGGTGGGAACCACCGCACTCGTTACTGGTTTTATAAAACCTCAGATAAATATCTACTGGTCGTTACTACAATAAAATTGGTTTGAAGATTACCGCCTATGGTCTGGTGGATAGGGGTTCTGTCCTTATGTATGAGGTGGAAGGTTCGAGTCTCCAAAAAATTTCTCCAAGAGCCAGAATTGTAGAAACAATTTCTCACACAATTTTATTTGACAAAAAAAAAATTAAAATTGGTTTGAAGTTTGAACTCTATTAGTCCAATTTAATATCCTACGTGTTAGCACTTGAGTTAGGTTTCGGGTATTTTAGAACAGCCCAACTTGGCGCTTTATTTTCCAAGGTCTTGCAGATTGGCCTGCTTTTATATAACAAATTACAGAAATGAAACAAAATCATCATATATTTAGAAATTAATAATATCTCCATTAGCCGATCATATACAACCACAGATATAGTGGCTATAGTAAAAAAATTCTTGGGGTGTGTACCTCGTGGTATCCCAATTTTATATTGAGTATTTGATATTTAATACGTATCAATTTAGTCATATCATTTAAAATTTTACGATGTTTTAATCTTGAACAGATGTCCGACTGTCTGTTTTATCGGAATTTTCACGTCATCCATGCTAAAGCGTGGCGCACTACCTCAGTTTTTTTATCCATGCAAATGATGACATAACAAATTATAAAAATTTCAAAATTGTATTGCCTGTTATATTTTTCAAGATCAACCATCTCATCATCTTTAATCTCAAACCCATTAAACCCCCTAACATTTTTATCTTAAGCTCAAATAACATCATCTCAAATCTCAAAGCCCCAAATCGAGAAGAGCAAACGCAAACCAGTCTTTCCCCGAATTAAGCCATACCAAACTAATCACATCAAAGTTCCGGCGATGATGACTTTTATGGATAAACCCTAGAAAGATGGTATATTCTTGGTAGATGCAAGAAGAAACAGAAACAATTTAGGGAGAGAGAGAGAGAAGGAGATTATCACCCGTAGAGACTGTTGATATCAAAATTACAGAATGGTTCCAACTCTCACGAGTCTTCCTACTTATGTCCAATGCTAAGGCAGTCTAAAACTCTGTTATAGTTTAGTCACTGAACAATCAGACTTATTACAAATCAATCGTACGTATCACTAAGTTGTCCGATCATATCATGCCAATCTCAGTGGAGTCTATAGCCTAGCTCTTCATCCCACAATTCAACTTTTTCTTACTGGTCGGTAACCAGCTTGTTTCTGATCAATATGTTTGTTATCAGATGGTTCCATTAACATTTATTCTAATCGCAAAACGTAAATGTAAATTTCTCAGGTGTGGGATTGCCGTACGAAGGTGCTACTTTTGCTCTGTCTGGACATAATCATGCATTATGTTCAGTTTTTACTCCGCCAACGTTATGACACTCACACTATGTGTTGTTTCTTCGCAAAGATCTACTTGTCAGCTGGCCAACTTAATGAACCATAGACAGGACTTCATGCACTTGATTTTATTGTCAGGATCCACGAGTTGTCACTTGATTTTAGGTCCGGGCATTTTTTTTACCATGCCTTGCCTCTTCCTTGAAGCTTTCCAGAAATGTTAGGTGCTTGTTGGATTTCCATTTCTTGGGTCGCATGTTCTTGTAGAAGAGAGAGTACGAGGACCCAACGCTGAGGTTGACCAATGAGGAACCTATTAGCTTCACAGGTATTGTTGTTGTAGCTGAAAATTAATTCGCTGATATTTTGACCAGTTTTAGTAGAAAGTTCATAAATAATTGCTCAAATATCAGATTGAGGTGATTTTAAAAGCTACAAAAAGGTAAGAGATAACTCTACAACTCTATAGAGGTCATAATCAACTTGAAAATTTTGGACAGTTTAGGTTTTCATATCTTAGGCCAAAAATAATTTAGGTTTTTCTGTATTGAACAGCCTAGGGTTTTGCATCGGACTAGGGCTGATTTTTCTATATAATGACAAGCGGTATAGACAACGAGTAACCATCACACAAAACACAAATCTTTTATCAAGTTTTGGCTTTTATCTTTAGCTCATGGTCGGGCATTAGAGCCTGTTTAGTAGGCCAGGCAGTAGAGCCTGCTTAGTTGGCCTGGCAGTAGAGCCTGGTTAGAGAAGCTTAGCTCGGTAGGTTAGTATTAGTCATGATTTGATCACATTTTGTTAAGCCGACCTCGAGACGAGCCTTCAAGCCATCACGAAATCGTCCTTGACACTCTCGTTACTTTTTTCCCACAACAGTTGTATGATCAACCACCGTCTACTGGTTGCGGGAGTCGGGTCAATGTTCAAAGCAAAAATTTCTAACTTATCTATAAAATTAGATGACTTTCAGGATTTTAGCCGTTATATTTGATTATTGAGGATTATTACTGATGTAGATGCCATCAAATTGCCCTTTGTCGTATTAAGCATGCCGTCTAGCGCCGCTTGATGGCAAACAACAAGAGCCAACTAGGCCGTGAATTTGGATCTTGGTCAACTTGAGGCTTCATACTGAAATATGGTACTCGTATATGCAACCTGGAACTTCATTAAAGTATAACATCGTGCAAGTCATCTAAAACAACAAATAGTAATTCAAAAGTTAAACATGTTTGGTTGAAATGTAGAAATACCTGTAGTTACCTTACAAAACGTCGCTTCAAGCATTCCGGTTATGCCGGGGAGAAGAAGATAGCCAATAAAGCCAATGGACGTACAAGTTGTGAATGCCAAAAATTACTGCAAAAGAGTTGCTTAGTATGGACTGTGGACATATACCTATAGATAGCCTTGGACCACCGAAAATACAACTGTATATGAAGGATCTGTAGAACCAGAAATATGCTGCGGGTGCCTTGGGACGTAAGTAACACGTTACGTAAAATGCATCCCGACGAAAGATTTATACTATCTTCAAGAAAAATGCAACTTGAACCCAGACATATTTCTGCCATTTATTGTCGAAAACTTGGCCGCAACAGGCGAGCTTCTAAGTTGGACCTTAAGCATAGTGAAGAAGACTTCAATAGGGGTGGGCCTGTTATGTAGGTTATTGTCCACTAGATGAGCACGCTCATGAACATAATCAAGGTTGAGAGATTCTGACGGTGATCTTTTTCTACCATTCTTCTTGTGTTCTTGTGCACATTTAACCCAGCCCCGATTTCAACTTTAAGTGATGACAATTGTGCTATGAAAGCTCGCGACTCGTTCTCGCTATAGCTTTGGTGTCCTTAACTAAATCACTACTTATGAGTCGTAGGCTCATTGTTTAACAGGCACACGTTGCATTCGGTCTGGAGCTTCTCCCTTTGCTTAGAACATTAGAATTGTTTGTGTTTTGTCGATTTTAGATATTATAAATCACATACTAAATAAAATACATATAAAATAAATATATGAATAAATGCACTTACTTCATAAATATGAAGAATGTGATTATTCAAAAAATTTGAAATCTAACTATACTATGCAGTAACAATAATATCTATCATAATATAATCTCTTTTCTTTTCTTTATTAAGGTATCAGAAAAGCATCTTTTGGCTGTTCTATCTCCAATAGTCTTTGGGCCAACACCGGACAAGAAAGTCATTTTCTGTCTGTTCTCTTGGGTTTCCCTATAAATACTAGTCGCTGGTAATAGAATTGCATACCATCTCGACCAAGCTTTTTAACTTCTTCTCTTGCCTTACCCTAATATAATATCTGTCGCAATGGCAAAGAAACTTCTCCTCGTCACCTTCCTGGTGGTGGCAGCTGCCGCCGCCGTGGCTAACGCGGACCTTCTCGGTGGGCTTTTAGGCATACTGGGGGGCCTCAACATCAGCGGAACAGTGGGTTGCAACGTCAATGGTTCCGTCAATCCAACTGCGAACCCGCCCCAGCAGGTTTTCCCAAGTAAGCAGACGCTTTTATACTTTTTCAAAAAAAAAACACACAAACACATTTATGATACCTCCCTCCATGATACATTTAATGTTATTTCATTGTTCTCCATAGTCGTAATTTATTCATAATATCTCGATCGACTAATATATATTTGAACTGAATAGTACTTTTGAATAACGTAAAAACTCTCATAAGTATTTAAAATCATCCTGTCCGATGTTTAGAATTTAAATTTCTAAGCTCTATATAATTGTATTGTAGATGCGGTGGTGCAACTCGTGTGTGGAGGGAAGTTGGTGACGAGCGCAATAACCAATGAGCTGGGGACGTTCTCTATGGTGTTGGGTCCCATAACCTCGCTTCTCAACTCGCTGTTGTCCGACTGCAACGCGGTGGTGTCGACTCCATTGTCGAGCTGCAACGCCTCCCTCCCGTCCAACGCCGTCCTAACCTCGCCGCTGCGCCTGGTCGAGTCCACCGTCCAGGGCCTCCTCACCATCCTCAACTTCGTTCCCGGTGGATTCTTGTTGAATAACCTTTAAATTATGCATCTTATTACAACTACATATTGATATATTTATGTGTAGCATGCATATATGCGCTGATGCTGAAGTGGGCCGATGATTGAATAATGTCGTCGTATTATTTACATAGAATAAAGTCTCACGTAGCTAAGTTAGCTCAGATTTGTAACATGCAGTGGAGTACGTACGTACGTGCATTTATCTTGTAATTGTGTTATTGTTTTAAATAAAAATAATTAATGTGTGTATTAAAATATGTTTTCAGAACATCTTTATTTTACACGATCCATAAGTCCCCTGCCACGTATGATTGGAAACAATATCACACCGAAAAAAAAATAATTAGGTTGGACAAACTAATAAGTATGAATGATCAATATTTTTAAGTTTTGATTATGATATGAATATTTTAATATAGTATCAGAGCAAATTGTTTATGTACCGTAGTGCACACATGGCCCTATTTCAAAGCACGAGCGAAAGAAAAATTTAGGCAAACTTTAGCGTGATAAATTTTGTTCGAGAGAGCACATTAAAATGAATATTATATCAGAATGATTGTGCAACTTTATTAGTATCGATGATCCATATATGGTTAGTAAATTAGTATACGAAATATCCTATAGTTGACCCAAGTTGTGATGTTAAAACTTAAAAAGGGCCGAACAAAATAACGACCGCAATAGTAACGTTGAGCTTCGTTGGACCCAAACTTAAACGAAATGAGCCCAAGTAAATAATAACCAAGTGATACTCGGTCATTAGTTATTTTGCGTGGTATGCTCCTAATTTGCCCATCTCTTTCACATTCGAATTTGAATGTCAATGTCACCAAATATTTTCTATTTTTCTCGATAGTGAATTTACAGACTACACGCCGAGTGATCTTTGGTCCAGCAACATAAGGGTGGGAAGGGATTTGAGAAGTCCAGGGTTCGATTCCTAGCATTGTAATAGAATAGTTTTAGATTAGGATCTAAAAATAAATAAATTTACAGACTACGCGGATAAAAGTAATGTATAGTAATCAATTAACTACGGATCCTGTATTGGGTAAATGAAAAGGTGAAAAAAATTGCTGACAAATTTCATCAGTAACGCGTTACACGCAACTGCATCGAGTTCGTAACCTTTACGAAAAGGATTAATTAGTGATACACCTTCGAGGCAAGAGCAAGACTCTGTTAGTGGAAAATATTCAAATCCTTCAGGAAAAAAATTTGAAATCAGACGATAATTTCAAGAGAATAAAAAAAATGCCAATGATGATGGTGATCAATAAATTAATAAAATGCCAATCCGAGAACACAACATTAAACTAATTAGTATTAAAAAATTTTAATTTTTGTAGTTGCATTGCATCACGAGGTATGCCCAGGGAGTGCAGAGAGCCATGCTTCCACATGAATAGGGAACGAAGTCCCAAGCAATTTAATATAATTGGCTTTTATATCACTTTCGTCCCTTCTCTAATAGCTATATCTGTTTTTTTGTTAAATGCTAGCAGCTACTAACATTTCTTTCTTTTTTTCAATAGTCTTCTCCAAAAAAAACTTTGATATGTTAGTCCACGTGTCAATTCGTACGACTGAGTACATTGACTTTTTCATCCACAGCATTGATACCTCTGTTTACCTAAACTTGAACAAATAAATATCCTCCTCATGGGAAGTGTATATACAAGTCACATTCTCGCAGCAAAAGGGTGTCAAAGCCATGAGTTGACATACACAGAAAATGGTTACCAAGAGGAAGAGTGAAACCGTGAACCGTAGTTCGCTAGCCAATTTGCACAAGAGTTTTTTTTTTTTTGGTTAAAAAAAAATAATAATTTAACCCACAATTTGCACAAGAGTTTGCTTCTTCGAAGATATGCGTAATTCTTACAGTCCACTGCCTACTGAGTGAGTACTGAGTATTTCAGGCATGTCCAAAATGGGCAGAAGGCAATTCGGGTTGGGTTGGTCGTGACCTTTGAAGGTTTCAACAAAGGAAGCCCAATTATGCCGGAATCTACAGGCCTGCTATGAACAATGAACTATTATGAGAAACAAAGGGAAATCGTGGTCATCAACAATAAGGCGCGTCATATGGGAAAATTATGATAGGATTTTTAAAGAAGACAACCAAAGAACAAATTCTAGGACGATGCATCAGTCATCAACAATAAGGCGCGTCGCAACAATTACCCTGTATTAATAAATTCTATTTTCCCATTAGTAAAATTAAATTTCCATTTTCATTCGAGAACGAATGTCAAAGAGCATTTACAAAAAAAAATACTTAACATCGAGAACGATATTGCATGGGTCGGATTTAAAAGAGAAGGTTTAGGACTGGCATGCATTATAACATGAAACGAAGAATTAGCAACTCACAGGGACCGGTCGGATCGAGACTTGACACGTTACACGACTTGAGTATGGGTGGAGGATTATGACATGGTTATTGAAGAGGTTGAAACTGGAAGGAGTAGTAATGGGGGAAAGAGATGTCTTCCTAATTCTTTTGCCTCACTTCACTCCCAACTAACATTGACCAACATTTGCTTCGTGCAAGAAACATTCTTAAATTGTATAAACAGCGACGTGGACTCTATTATGGGTCCATTCGCCTTCTTCTTTTTATCTATCGTTTTTTCTCTTTGGGTCGTGTTGTACATTGGAGAAAATCTACGATCCACGTGAGCCCGCGTTTACCTTTTTTTCTGAACCAAGTACGGCAATTCATGATTTTACCTTTGTTGTTAACATTTCGAGGTATGATTGAATTTTATTTTACGTTCATTTTTTTTGTTAGTTTTCAGTTCTTTTTTTTTTTATAAGTAAGTTATGAGACTTTTCAATTCTCTTTGTATGCGTGCGTTTGCCTTTTTGTAGCAAGGGCGCCATCTTCTTACTTATGATATCCATAACTGAAAAAAATATAAATCCTATTTCACGATTCACCTGATTTATTTTTCAATATGATTAAAATTTAAACAAAGAAATAGTAAGTGAATTTGTATTGCATCTTCCCAATGCAACAACCAAACTCCAAACCAATTTATTGTGCTTTTTCATGGAAGAAAATCTGGGTCCCACTGGGTCAAAATAGGTATAAACTAAAACTTAATTAATTGTTTTTTTTTAAGTTTAATTGGATAAACGAATTCCAATAAATTAAAATTAAAATTAAAATTTATTTAATTATACAATTTAGTAATTTACGTGATTTGGCCAGGTCGACGTAGTAATTTATATCGATGTCCCGTAGCCTGCTCAGTGTAACGTATTACGACAATGTCCCCAGGAGGAGGCAGCCTTTTTTATTGTCGTTTTCCAATTGCGTACTTCGCTGTATTTGCAAAACCTTGTTGTCATTTTGTTCTCCTTCGTCATTTCTCTCTTGAGTTTGAGCTATTCCAACATATTAAAATAAAGGGTAAATTACATCTGGCCCCCTATAGTTTGGCATATTTAACTCTCACACCCCTGTTATTTGCAAATCGATTAAAAAATCCCTACTGTTTGAACAAATTGTACAATTTACCCCCTCGTGCCGGAATCGGAGTTTTTTCCGGCGAAAAGACACAGGAAATGACTAAAATATCCCTTACACTAAAAAACAAATAAAAAATTTAAAAAAATATCTCTCTTCCTTTCTCCTTCCCTTTTCTCCTCTTCCTTCCTTTTTTCTCCGCCCTCCTCCTCCCCTCCCTTCTTACACAAATAACCAAAAACCATCATCTCGGAGAATAAGATTAGCCCAACAAACAAATCACAAACAACAGAACAAATCACAAACAACAGAGCACTAGTTTTACTTCAAATCTAAAATACATAAGCCCAAATAAATAAAAACAGTTGAGCACAATCTAAAAATAAGATCTTTGAGCAACAACAGAGGGGACCCAGAACAAAACCCAGAAGAGATCCAAGCTAAATACAGAGAATAAAACCCAGAAGAGATCCAATCTAAAGCCGCCTCTTCACTGCCTCATGAAGCCGCCTCTTCACTGCCCAGGTCACAACTATGTACCTTTTCCACTGTCGAATATGGCTCGTCACTTTTTCCTCCAGCTCGACATCAACGCCTCCCTTGACGATTCCTTGAACGATTATGTAAAACCATAATAACCCAATGGGTGTTTGAACAATTCTTTGAATGACACCAACGCCTCTATCGAACTCCTCTCCCGGACTACGGTGGCGGGGAGGAATGGGCGAGGAGGAGATACGAGATTGACCGGTGGAACTCCAGCCCCTTGTCGTGGGTCACGAGGACCTTGTTCTTGACGGCGGCATACTCGATTAGGGTTTTTGAGTGGAATGGGAGGACATTGGAAGCGATTCAGGAACAAGCCACGGCGAGTTCCGCGAGCGACGGGATGTCGAAGTTGACCACCGTTCAGGATGCATTGGATGTCGCGATTGGGATGGTTGAGAAGATATTGCAGCTCGTGGACAAGGTCTTGGTTGAGAAGCGATGGGGTTGGATCCAATTTCCAGGGAATTTGGTTTTGGTTTTTTGTATTTAAAGACACGTTGCGACCAAAATCCGTCGGAGATAGGAGGCGGTATGGCCGTTTGGGGTTTTAGAGGGAGAGTAGAAAGGTGGAGGAAGGTGGAGGAGCTGGTAATCGTTGATTGAAGGGTGGAGAAGGTCCCTGGTTTAGTTTTTTTTGTTTGAATTAGTTTTTTTTGTTTTTTAGTACAGGGGCATTTTAGTCTTTTCCCGTGCCTCCTCGCCGGAGAAAATCTCCGATTCCGGCATGAGGGGCTGATTCGTACAATTTTTCCATACAGGAAGGGTTTTTTAATCGATTTTAGAAAAGCAGGGGGGCGAGCGTTAAATACCCCAAACCCGAGGGGGCCAGATGTAATTTACCCTAAAATAAAATATTTGTTAAATTAATTAGAATAATCTAATTTATATTGTTCAGATTGTTTGAATCTTATGTAGTTCTTTTAAAAATATATTTTTACAAAAACATATTGCACCAACTATTTAGTGCACAATTTATAATGCAAAATACGTTTAAGACAATCATGGTGCTAATCTTAATTATTTCATTTTATCTTACAGAGGGGTAATTCCAACAAATTTATTGATTGCACAATAGAACTTCATTCTGTACTCTGGTTTCCGAACATACAATTTAATCCATAGCCTAGCTAGACTTTTTGAAAATTTTGGTAATTGAAAATAAACGAATCTCTGGAATTGTACGAGTGAAGGTACCACAAACAGTCCAATACAGCGTAAGTACGTAGCTTAGGACGTACGGCCACGGGAGCTGTCTCTCATTTATTCTGCATCTATCTATTTATGAATTAATATTATCACTCTATTTATTAGTTAATCTACCACTGTGTAGACTTTTCAGGACAAAATACATCTACATGTAGCTAGCAAGGGGGGCATGATTTAAATACCTAGAACATGGAAACCCTACACCATTCATGTAAAATGAAATTATTTGGTCAAAGTAGAGAAAGATACATGATATAAAAAATATCAATATAAGCTAGATCCGTGGTACATGGGGTAACGCCTCCTCACCTATTATATTTGTTCCTGTGTGTCTGTCCTCTGCCACCCTACATGTGTGCCCATGTGAAATATCAGCGACGATAACTAATTAATTTTTTTATCGACATTACCTAGCATCCAAAAATCTATCGGATCCACAGTCCGAATTTATAATCAAAACTGATATTTAAAAGGTGAAACAAATATTGTTGAGTGATGTATTTTCGTATAGTTGAAATTCTAGAGCAATCAATTATAATAGAATAACTCACTCATGAGTTAACCTAAGTGATTCTAATTAAAAAGTAATAATTATTAATTAAATGGCCACGTACATGGAATATGTACCACATTACAAAGACGAGGACCGCAATTAACAAAGTTAATAAAATATTAATTAGATAATTTAAACTTCATAGCAAATCACAGGACGACAACGCACAAACCAGTCAAACATCACATTTCTTTACATTTCGTTGTCACCAGTGAGTTTTAATAGATTCCCAACTTTTCTTCACCTCGCCTAAAAGCCAATCTATAACGACCCAAAAACGAGCGAAAGTGTCCGAATCTAAGGCGAGGGGAAAATCTTTTTCCAAATGGGACACAAAATCTCCAGGAACATTGTAATAAAGAGCAAAATCGAACTAAAAAGACTAATGATGGATCACGCCCCTTCTCTCCCTTCGGAAAAAAAGTGCCGAGTTCTACATGATTACCACTTTTTTCTTTAAAATTTTAAGAAATATTAATAATCCAAATAATCACTACTAAGGTATTACAAAGTAATTGAAACATTGAAATGGAAGATACTAAAGCTTTTCCAAATTCTCAAAAAAAGAAATATTAAAGCTTTTCCAAATATGACAAATATTTATTTCCAGGGAAATTATGACAAGCGAAACCAAACTTAAAAGGAGTGTAATGATGGAATCATACGACTTCTAACAACAGTTATTCACCAGTGAGACCAAGAAATTAAAAGAGCTAATTAATAATTAAACACGTAGCAAAAGAGATCTTCGAAAATAAACAATAATAATAACAATAATTCACGAAAATAAATGTACTGTGTGTTTTGTAACGGGAAGCTAGCTCATCATCCTCTAACGGCTAACAGAGAAGGAATGGCGGCCAAGTTAGGCGTCGGGTTCTTGCCGTTACCGTGATCTCGATCTCTCTTCCCGTCCTTCGACGAGGCCGCCGGCTTCGAGAAGGCTCTCATCGGGCTCGCGAAGGCCCAACCCCAGCTACTCCGGCCCCGCCCACCCGCCGGAGCCGGCTGCGGGTGTGGCTTCCCGGTCATCTCCCAGTACGACGCCGACGAGGAGGAAGACGAAGACGAGGTCATTATAAACCCGCCGAAGATTCCGCCGCACCGGACCCGCTCCTTGATGTGGGACCCGCCGGTGCCAGAGGTTGACTTGGGCTTGCCTTCTCTCTGTGACTCGACCCTCCGGAGGGTGCAGTCTCCGAACCCGGTGGAGATCCTCTCGAAGAAGTCCCCGGAGAAGCTTCTAGACCCGCACCCCACGGATCTGGACCGCGACACCTTCCTCCCGAAGGAAGACGCCGAGGCTGCCGTGTTAGGGCTGACGTCATCTATGGCTCCGTCTTCTTCCTCCTCCGCCACCGAGGTGTTTACGACATCTTCTCGGCCTCCTCTTCTCGACAGGTTCGAAGCTCCTCTGGTGGAAGCCGGGGAGAAGGATGGGACCTTGTTATTGTCCGGCTTGTAAGACGACAGGTAGAGAAACGACCAAAACCCTCGCCTCCTAGGGCTAAAGTCCTGACCTCCTCCTCCGTAAGTATTGTCCATGAAATGGCCGCCGCCGACGGTGGTGGTCCTCCTCCCCGGAGCAGTCGTCGTGGACTTGCTTCTCTTAAACACAATGTCTCGGTCGTACGTAGAGGCGGAAGCCGCAGCGGTGATCATCATCTTCTTCTTCTTCTTAGCCAACAGGAACGGGATCCTCGCCCTCCTAGAATACTGGTACTCCTGATAATGACGATTATACCCTCCTCCGCCACCCTCGCTCTTGGCCTTACCCGGCTGCTGCGACGCGGGACGGCGCAAGGCGAGTGACATGGACGAGGAGGAGGTAGTGGTGGTGGTGCTGACGGGGACGTTGCCGATGACACCAGCGCTGACGTCAGATCTGAAAGAAGGCGAGGAGGACGAGGAAGAAGATGAGGCGCGAAGAGGGTTGAGGGCAGGGAAGGAGGAGGGGGAAGGGGAAGAGGAGGAGACAAGCTTCCCGAGCTTGTCTTGGAGACAAAAGGCACAGATCCCGCCTGGGTTGTTGTTGTTACGGTATGGATGCTCGCTGCATTGCATCCCGTCTCCCATGTCCTCCTCGTCTATCCCCACCTTCCCTCCTCCTCCGACCACCGCCACCTTCGTCCCTTCCATCATTGTCGTTTCTCTGGTTTTTGGTTACCTGTTATGTCTTATTTTTTGGTGTTCTCGAGAGAGAGAGAGAGAGAGAGAGAGAGAGAGTGAGTGAGTGAGTGTGTGTGACTGTGTGATAGATTCTATACAAGAGATGGAGTGGTGTGGTAATGTGGCATAGGGACTAGTATGGTGTATAATAATGTGGCATGACCGACTACCAATTAGATCGAGTGGTGGTAACAAAAATTATTGAGGTTTTTTTCAGAAGTGTATAATTAATAATAATATTTATCGGAATAAAAACTCGTAATCTAGAAAATAGTACAGGAAAATCTATATTGTTATCTTCTAATTTTTTCAGTAAGCTCAAATTTATATTAATTTATAATAATTTAATTCGGATAACATAGGTTAAAATAATGTGCATTGAATTTAAAGGGAACTGGCAAGGGAGAGTCCCCAGAAGCACGTGGAATACTGACTTCTCTTAATTTGTTTTTTTGTTTTTCATATTCTAATAGGGAAGCAACTCCCATGCAGGCGCTTTGGGGAATAAATAAGAAAACAATACTTTTTTCTTCATGAAAATCACTAACAATTGCATACTTTTGCCAAATTCACGTTACTGTAATTGTTATTAGTTAATTAAATAGGGTTCCACGAAATAAAAGATAATGGAATTGGGATCCAGTATAGATTTGTTTTAAAATTTTTGAGTTTTTTGGTTATTTGGATCCAGAAGACCCTTATTTGTGGATGAGGGAAAGACTATCGGGAAAAATGGGGAGGTGTACCGATTGTTTTATAACTTTTGTTTTGTCCAATTTATCCGAAATTTGGATTCATCAAAACTAAAACCCAATTTTAAATAATGGGAAATTGCAGGTTGCATAAAAAAAACCTCATCAATTTTAATGGAATTTCTTCCAAATGTTCATGCTAATAAATGGTGCATGATCAAGTTTTTTTTTTTTTTGAGGGAATGGTGCATGATCAAGTTGAAGAGTTCCTTACCGGCTTGTCTACTTGTGATTTTATAGTGGCCCTTTCTTTTTAAAATTTATTAATAGTGGGAAAAAATAAAATTCACGTCGCCCGAATTTCGAAGCTGCCTCCGGTAAATCGCACGGACGTTGGTTCGCTCTACTATGCCAGCGTTTGTCAATATCCGGGGCCCGTGCTTTAATTGGGAGTTGATCAATCAACCGGGGATTATGGGAGGTCAGAAAAACAATTTTCTTTAAATATATTATCAGAAATTAAATTAATCAATTAACAGCTGGAATTGGCCAACAGATACCGCAACGGTATCAGACAAAACAGTGTGAGATTTGATATGCACCTGGGTAATATATTATCAATGGTGAACTACACTTGTGTCCCAAATATATGGTCACATAGATGAGGCAACCACTCATTTTACCAAATGCATGTAAATGTTACTATGTTTTGTATTATTTCATCCTCAGTCTAACAAATGTTATCTCTCAATTTTATCATGAAAGTTACTTACGTGTCAATCGTTTTTCTGTCGTTGGCAACATTCATAATCAATCTGACTAGATCCGTCCAGAGAAAGGCTAGTGTCTAAACAGAGTCGCGGGGCAGTGCCATTTCAAGTGAAGGTTAGGGCTAGTTCTGTTTCAGCTGTTGGTAAATCGGTGATGCGTGTGTAAACAAGAACATAATTAGTCGTATTTGGGTAGGTGTTTAGGCGTATTTTATGCATATTTATATCGTTCTTTATGAGTCTTTAGTTATTTTATCGTATTAAGTCGAGGAGCTGGATAGTTGTCAGTTCTTATGTTTGTAATTGATTGGCGAGTTCAACGAGCAAGGTGGAGTAGGACGGGATGACGAGAAGAGCTGACGAAGAGGGATGTCTCGAAGGCCCAGCAGTCGCTACTCACATAAAATAGCCTCGAAGTTAGCGGGCGCTACTCTTCTAGAGGTCGCTGGATACTGTCAGATCATTTTATTTTGACGTCATATTTAGTGAAACTCTATACTTTTGTTTAGGTAGTCTTGGCTTGGCTACACATAGGGCTTAAGCCTTAGGTTAGATTAAGTCTTGTACAATTTTCATGCAAGATTCATTAGACCTAGGTTTTGGTCTTTCAGTTTTGTCTTTTGAAGGATTATAGTCAACAATTCGGGATTCTCAAGTAACAAGGTATTTTCATATCTTGCAATACAATAGTTGTCTTTTCATTCAATCTTCTTGTTTGTTAATTACTTGATTGTTTCGTATTATGTGTTCTTGGATCGAGATTGACAATCTTGATTCTTAGTACGAGGTTACATCTATTTTGTTTCGTTTGTTTGGATATTGTTGTTAATATTCACGATTGACAATCCTAGATTCGAATACAATATTATTTGTAGGTTCGGAGTCACCAATCATCGTTAATTAATCTGCTTAGTTTAAGATTTAAGAATTCATAATATGGTATTTATCGAAATTGATTCTTCTGTCTCATCGAAATTGATTCTTCTGTCTCTGTGGAGACGATTTTATTCATAATCTGGTTTTATCGCATCAATCGGCAAGGGACGAGTAATGTTTGGTTGTATTTATTTGGGATTTGGTGGTAGACGGAAGGAAATTGTTTATACAATAAGACGGGGTTTGATCGTCCGATAGTGACAATTACTACAAGGGTGAAAAGGTTATATCATAGACACAAGGGTAAATTACCCTCAGGTCCCTGGTCTTTACATTATTTTCCTATTGGGTCCCTCCTTTGTCATAAATGAGTATTAGGTCCCTGTTTTATTAAAAAATATTTGTCTCGGGTCCCCACCGACCAAATCGGACTTTTTTTTTAATTTTTTGTCATGTGAAATGACTATTTTACCCTTCACAAAACGACAAATTTCATCATATTTTTTGTCGTTATGTGAAGGATAAAATAGTCATTTCACATGAAAAAAAATTAAAAAAAAGTCTGATTTGGTCGGTGAGGACCCGAGACAAATATTTTTTAATAAAACAGGGACGGATTAATCATTTATGTAACAGAAGGGACCTAATAGGAGATTTAGGTAAAGAGCAAAGACCTGAGAGTAATTTGTCCTAGATACAATGATAAAAGAAATGATCATTAATGTCAAGAAAAGATCCAATGATATAATAATATCAAAGAGAAATAATGGTTACATGCATTTTGGAATGAGGAGTTTTATTTGCATGTTTGACAATAAACAAGAGACTGAAACGTAATTTACCTTGATATAAATGTAGCCGTGCACACCATCAATTCGATTATGCTGAAGCTGGAAAAAATAAGTTCTTTTGTTGATTGATTTTTCCAAATAGACAAGATAATGAAATATTATGAGCTCCGGGTTTTAGTTGGATGTTGGAACGATGTTTTTGTTATGATTTAATAACTGATTATATTTATATCAAAATAACAAATAGTTATAAATATTGTTTACACTTTATAATATTTTCACTTGGGGAGAAATGATATTGCTATTGGACGCGTTGGATGGATCATTTTCTAGAAAGAGTATTAACTCGTTAGCAATTTCCCAAAAAAATCGTTAGCAATTTAATAATTTATATAATGTCAATATTTAAATATTTACTAGTTCGCTATTTATACAGTTATCCGGCGAATACTTGTACTTTTCGGAATTATGATCGGCCGAACTTCGAGAATCTTTTGTACAATGTTTTGAAACATGTCCCTCTTCAGCTTGAGGACACGTACTAACAAGACATGTGATAATAACTCTTCGTAAAAGAAAAAAAAAAAGGAATTAATTATATAATCAAAGAAAAGAAAAAGACGACCCATTTGTAGTATTTCTCCAATTTAAATGGCCGACAATTCGATAAGTACCATCTAAGTTGTTTAACTGAAATCAGATAAATTCCGCATAAAAAAAATTGCATTCTTGTTAATAAATCATAAATAGTTTTTAGCTATCCTCATGAATACCTGACTCAACGTCAACCATATTTTTAGAATCTGAATTCAATTTTTTTCTTAATAAATCAAAATATTTATCGTGTCAAATTTGCGATCACACATATTTGCCAGAGTGATGGTTGGGGTGAGAAACAAACTTGCTTGAACTATCGAATATGAGAGTTCCATAGGTTAACTTGCCGGGGAAAATTTTAGCTCGTAAAATGTTGTTGTTCTGTGGCGTTTTGCTAAAACAACATGATTAGTGAGGTCAACTCAACTGGGCTACGTGAAAAGTCCCCATCCGTGGATTTTTCTTAAGAATTATTATGTTGTTGTACTTTGACGGTACAGATTACATCAAGAATCATACTTCAGCCATTTTGATGGTCCGCAGAAAAAGTACTCATAAAAAAGATGGCTAAAGAAAAATATCTTCTTCGAATAATAATTTTAAAAATTGCAGTCCAACTAATCATAACCTTTTCCATTCTGTGTTTGGTCGTAAAATCGTCCACCATTTGAATCGCCCAACATTTGGTTGGTTTGAATGTGTCGATATGGTTTTTGACTCGACCCACTTCATCTGACAAAATTTTATCAAAATCATCACTAAATAAAATAAAAAATCGTATTATATGCTCGAATGCTCTAAATCGACAAAGAAAAGTGGACCTCATAAATTATAAATTGATTGACATATATAAAATATGGATTTGGAAATTAATATATTTTTGAAGTATATAAAAAATAAACTGAAAAAGATTTGATCCAGTTAATGACTCAACTAGCCAGACTAAACGATTCGATGGTCAAACAAATTTTCGTGTTGACATCTTCGTCATTTTTTTTAACTATACTTCATTTTTATAAAATATGTTAACAATAAATTTTAATTAGTTGGTTATAAGATTTGAGTCGACGAATAATCACATTTTAATTAGACAACCTTAAGTTGGGTACATGGTGCTTGTCGCAACATGGAACACGGTAATATAATCTCAACAAGTGCGATGCCATAAAGTTGTTCGAGCAACAAGATAAGAGCGAAAATAATTCGTTATCATATTCTATACGATAGAATATTCAAATTTATCTAAAATTATAAGTCAATAAATATGTGAATTATATACTGTTATACATAAACTTGTAAGCCTAACAAATTTTAGAATGTTTGCAAATAAAAATATGGTAATATCGACAATTATAGTTATGATGATAGACAGAAAATTACAGGAACTTTTTTGAATCGAGGTATCAGTATAAATTAATTGTCATTCGTTCAACCATGCATGGGGTAGCTTTTCAATAGCTTTGTGCAGTTTAAATAAATTATACTCGTTAACCTATGGATTACACATTCTCTGAATCCGGTTCAGCTTTCATAATCAAATTAATATTGAAAAAAATGCATAAATCATGTGTAAATGTCCGGTTTGATTGTGTGCATTGACGGTTTGTATTTTGATACAGATGCGTTCTTCAGATACACACCGTAATCATGCACCTAAAACAGTAGTTCGTTTTGATGATCGTTGTCATTTCCGACAAAATTAATGGATTTTCCATTTGAGTTTTTCTCCATCGGCAGCTGTAATTTTGATGCTATTTATCATATTTATTGACGATCATTTACTATTGTAGAGTATACACTGATTACATATAGTTATTTGGATGTTGTAATATAGTATTGGAGTATATTTTTTATAAGTAAAATGTGTATTATTCCTCAAAAATTCAAATGTCACTTACAACTATATAATTATAACTCAAATTGATATCAGAATAAATTAATTTCGTAATTTGTTATTATTCTTATACCGGTTCTTATTTTTCACACAAATTTTAGTTTATTTCATTTTGTTTTAGTACAAGTGTTGAATTACCGACATCAATTGTATATCAAATGTTGTCACAAATTCATAAACCAAAATTGTCAACATGCTGAATCATGTTTAGAGTTAGGACCACAATAATATATTTTAGGATGTTTCGTCTTACATGCACGAGCCAGCTTGGACAACCATGTTACGGTCCGTGTACATGTTCACGAAGTTCTGACTTTGAGGATTAGATTTAGATTCATAAGTACAGACAAAAACAAAGACAATGACCGATTTTGGTATTACTATAAACACTGCGGGGGGACCAGTCAATTCATTTGTGGGCACAGGTGCATGGTCATGCTATTCAAATGCCAGGTGAACAATACTAACTATTAACAATCAGTGTGAAATTAGATCAAACTAATACAAATTAAGGTCGTATTTTTTTTATATGTATTAGTTTTAGTTGTTTTATTGAGTGTTTCATCGGAAAAAAATAATATATAATAATAGGGGCAGATTTGTTATGCCCTTTCATATACATTAAGATAGAATGGGAAGTCCCACCGGACAATTGGATCAACATTTGTCTTAAAATACAAACCATGCATTCTTGTGAATAGATGGCCAAAAGATTGGAGTCGACAGGATGACGAAAGTTTAGTTGTACCTAATGACCAATGGAGTCTAATCAGGGGGAACAATACAACCGGATGGATAATGCAATTAGATCAGCGAAGATTGAGGACCACAATTCAGAGATTACAAAACACAGTAAGGAAAGTTTAGGTCTCAAGATATTTAGCACAGGTTATAAGAAGATGCCGACAATTAGCAGGAGATTAATTCATTAATAGCAAAAGGTTTCAAGGTTTTTTAATCTCCAGGCCCGTTTCGGTGAATGGGCCTTTCCAGTTTCCTTAAAATGGGCCGAGAGACTGGACTGGACATGTTGTTTAGAAGATTGACTTGCTAACCTCTTAGAAGGCCCATGTCACAAAATGCGGGCCGTGTTGGTCAATTTTATGATGCACGAGAGTGGTTAAAAGTTCATTTTAATGCCTTATAGTTTTTTCGTTTTCTCAGTTAATTGCCTCCGCGCTGAACCAAATTTTACAGTTTGCTTCATCGTTGAAGGTCAAGCAAGATAGTTCGCGGGTATTATGTAGCTCTTTAGTATAATTTTGATGTAATAGGAACAAAAACCGAGTTGTCATTAATTTCTCACTTGCCAAATACAATGGTAAATTTGTTCAGATAAGCAAGAGCTTTTTGAAAAAATTTCCATTAGGATTGACGAGAAATGCATTATTATTCGATCAGAGATTTTAATTAATTGGTCTAAGTAGAGGAGGATATTCGATCGTTGGGAGAGATAAGAGTCTGGCGTTGCCATCCTTCTTCGTCCACTGTTTCTGGAACATCTGAAGATGGCTTGGCTTTCATGTAAATAGCATAGAGCACAAGTTGCGCCGTCCCAAGTACAAATCCAATCCCGCTTGGCACCTACATTAATTATCATATAAATTTGTAGAATGTGTTAGAATTTCTATTTATGTATAATAAATAATTTAAGACACGAATGTGTGAAAATTATGATATACAACAAATCAATGCATCCAGTTGATCCAATATCATGCCAAGTCTTAATATTCAACCTAAAATTTATATAATTTCTCTACAATTTATAAATAAATATACTACAGTCGAGTAAATAGAAACTTACCCCAACAAAGACGTCATCGCTGAGTACCGACCATAAAGTCCAGATCGCTCCGTTCAAGAACATAAAGAAGGAGAGGAGGAAAGGCATATACTCCACGCTCCTCGTAACCACAACTGATTTCTGCGATTATTTACAAACAATTTAGAGGTGGTTATTTTTTAATAATAATTTTCTCGTTTGCATCAATAAAAATTTAGTAAGATTTTTTTAACAAACTCTAACCAATTAAGATGCTATATCCACATGGTTTCCTAAACTCAACCAATCAGCTCCATGCCAATACGACCACATATGAGTTCTTCGATGACTCGTCATCACAATTACATCGCAATAATCGACCTTCCATAATACCATCAAAGGCTCACAATACTTGTTTGCACTTTCCCCCTCTTAGTTAATTATTTCATATGGAACCCCAAATTGTATTGCAAGATACATACTTAAGTAATTCAACCACCTTCTTCCCCACAATTCATGTACAACCTAAAACAATAAGTCAATTTTACTTGTCGACTTTACTACATATCGATCTTAGCAGTATTTTGGTCTTTTACGTTTATTTTTACATTTGACTAACTATTGATCTAACATTAGGAACTAGGAATACGTTTTCCCAAATTTCATGGATACAAATATATATTTTTTAATTGTTGACCTAAGTTCTCGTTAATTTAAGCACGAAAATATGCTACCACATAAATGTATGACAAATGAACATGTAGTGGGGGCTTACCATGGCAATGAGAGGAGAACCATACATGACAATGTTAAGAATTGCAGCGAGAAAACCAACGGCGTCGATCCTCGCATTGCCATGCAATGCCAACTGGGTCACCAATACTGCTGCCCCAAGAAACCCTACATCCACTCCGCCGACAAGATAGGCTGTCTTCGCCTGTTCAAATCCAACCGAATAGTGTATCTATATTTTTTTGAAGGTGACCCAATAATTTATATAGCTAGTCGTTCGTAAAAAAAAAATGTATATAGCTAGTCTAAACTTTACTTATTTTACACTACTATCTATATGTCATAAAAGTACAAGTACAAGATTTCGGCTAGTGACGGGCCTATGGCTTATATGTCTTTATACTGTATATGTGCGTAAAGTGGTAGGTGCATATATGTTACCTTCATTTTGGAAGGGGCATAGACAAGGAAGAGGGTAATGTAGATGGTTTCAACTAAGATGCCGAAGCCATTAATTGTAGCAACCAAGTAGGCTCCCGACTTGATTGTCCCGTAGTAGACCCACAGTGATGAGTTTAACAGTGTGCAGATGTAGGGAAGGCTCTCGAACTCCTCCGTTGACCTATTTCTAACAATTCTCCAAAAAGTAGTTCTACATTCACCCACAACAACAACAACAAAAAATCAGAACCAAGCATCATCAAATATAATATTTGAAATGTTTTGAACCCAAAAAATTCTTTAAGGATTAATCGTCATTTGTAAAAAAAAAAAACAATATTCAATTTGACACCGTATGTATGTATGTCAACTTGATAAAGAAAAATTGAATTTGATTATGGGAACAAATATTGCGGAGATGAAAAATTAAGGATGCCTAAAGATAAGAGCTTACACGGGAGCGAGAAACATGAGTACCGAGACCAGGTTACCTGAAAAAACAAGAGGTTAAAAGAAGATTTAATTACAAGGATTAGCCAGTAGCTGCATGAAAAGAGTGATGGTAATGGCCAAGTGCTGGGTCGTCGACCTACCTATGATACCGACATAAAATGTGAGGCTTTCCATGATCGGTGTCGGAGAAATTAGCAATTTCCCAACTCCTCAAATGACCGATCAAGAAGAGACTCTTGAAGATGGAGTTTTTTTTTTTTTTTTATAGAGATAGAGAGGGAGGGAAGTTCAGAGAGTTAAGACCGACATTTCAAGTAGAAGTACTGTTTGTTCTTACATAAGAATGATGATCTCCTTCCTCTTTTTATCTATTCTTTTGGTGAAGGATTTCTTGTCCCCGTTCCATTATTGTTGGACCTTTCATAGTTTAATAAACACGAAATCGTGCGTTGCGGAAATGCCCACATTTATGATTTAACTACATATCATATGTCATATACGACCACATGCAGAATAAATATCTTCTTACTATTCAGGCCTACTAAACTTCATTTAAGTAGATTATGAGATGTATTTTTGATGGTTCGAATTAGAATCATTCTAATCAACCTAGAATAATGATTGTAAATTCATCTAAGTAGTTGATGTTGCCCTTGTCGGCAGGTTAAATATCTGGATTAATAGATTACACAATTAGAAAAATGTACATATTAACAAAATCATGTTATTAGCGTTATTTATCCTGCCAGCTACCTGCCAACTTTCCTTAGAAAAACGTGACTTTGACTGATTCAGTTTAATTAAAATAATCAAAGAGCTTTATTCGTCATTAAGGAGTATAATATTATATACTCCATCTCTACTCTCAACCACCAGTCCAATTCCACAGAGAGCAACGCCATTGACACAGGAAGCATAAATGAATTAAACATGTCATTAATTAATCGGCGGTTAGGAACTGACGGTTTTTAAAAATAATTTCTATACGACTCTCTTGTGTTGTTTTTATGTTTACATTTATCAATTGGGTTTGTACTGAAGTATTTTCGAATACAATATTAAAATTCAGTACTGTTTTATAAAATAATTGAATTTAAGACATTGTTAAATAACATCTATAATAACTCGGCCAGTTAATGGGATGTTATAAAAGGTGTAGACTTTGTTCTACCAAAAAAAATCGAGTTAAAGTCATTTGAAAAAAAAATAATGTTATTTATTTGTTAGACATGTTTTTTTAGAGATATTTTATTATTGTTTATATATTCAATTGAAATTGAATCTAAATTATTCGATATATTAATTTCAAATACTTAATAATATTTTAGAAGGCAAATGAATAAATAAGTAGGCCTTAATTTCTTAATTTATTCTCCACGAGAGAAGTGTAAAGAAAAAGCCGGTAAATCGCAAAAAAAGAGCGGAATCGATAATGTGTATGTGTGCATCTAATTTGATCGCGTAAACAATTAATCTGAATCATAAATTTAAAGAAGTTTTTGATTGTTAATTTAAGGGACAATATAGACCGTCCATCTATGCAGCCTGACAGTCTAAATTACGTATACACGTCAAATTCGTGTGTAGTCTAACTTTTCGTATAACCAGTTATCTCTAAACTGACGTGACTATAATTATTAGCATATTGGGTCCTCCGTTCAGGTTAAGTGAACGTAGTTTAATTATTAGCATACTGGGTCCTCTCTTCAGGGTTAAGTTATCATCGTTAATTAAGTATCTGGTTTCCACCAAAAAACAATGAAGTCTTTGGTGTAAATAGCTTCCATATAAACGAGCTTTTAAGTTTGCTTCAACGTAAATAGCTTCCGTATAAACGAGGAAATTGAATTCTATGGGGACTAAAAAAGGGGTATTCCCATTAATTAGAGAAATAAATCAATTAATTTAAAATAGGCTGATAGTTATGTAGAGAGAGAAAGAAATAAATAAGATCTTACCAAATCAACTTTTTTTTATTAATTCTCTTCTTTTAGTCCCCATATGAGACTAATAACTAGTCCCCACCAAATCTACGAGCTGTAAATTTGCTTCAACCAGCTTTAAGTTTTGCATTTTATAACTCTTAAAGCCATAATTTTTGCATTGTTTTTACGGTTGTGAGTATTATATTTATGGGTGTGAGTATTAGATTAGTAACAAGTATAATCAACATTTTTTTTAAAATTGGATATGGGATGAGCATGCTTCTGGACATATAATGGATATGTTTTTTATTCGGATATATGAATTCTAATATGTAATGGAATAAATTAATTTTCTATTAATTATTTATTAATTATAAATGTGATAATTTTATCATGAATGATTACCTATCTAATATCTTGAAATTTTTATTTAAATATGGTCCATCGCTAAAATGAGTAGAGTGACGCGATCCATATATTGGTTCGCCAATTTCTATTCCATGTACTCGTGCAAATAACTAAATAATAACTAACTTTATTGCAAATACAAAAAAAAAATTCCGTTAGACACAAAGTGGAGACCTCTAATTCGTATGAATCTCCCCCTCAAAAAAAAAATCGTATGAATATGCCTTCGAAAAACAACTCTTATGAATCTCGCGAATCTTGTTTTGTCTGCCCAAATATGCGTTCAGATGTTGGACTGTGAGCACGTGCTTTAAATCTAAAAGAAGGGCTACTTATTTCTAAATGTTGAAACAAATGAAGGCTGGAGTCCTTGTTTTGTAGTGCAAAACATAGAATCAACAGGGGAATCACACATCTGGTTCCCAATAAT
>SOPF01028608.1:0-54649 GCA_012979155.1 Hypericum perforatum
TGTTGCCTAACACAATTGATTGTCTACGACGAATTTATTTTTATATGGGCTGCTATCTCGACATCCAATGTACTCCACATTACACATTTCATATCGTATAGTTTGTATTCGTAGAATTTATTTTGTTTAAGTAAATGTTTCTTATCAACATTTGTACTCTAATCACTCTCCACTCTAGCCGGCTTTTGTACACAGCAAGTACTCTTTGGTCTATATTCACAGAACTTGCAATTATTAGATGAAGAAGAGGCGTCAAAGACGTCACCTTATCAACCTTTTTTTTTCATTTTCTTCCCATGATAATTGTACGGTGGAAGAAATAACAAATAGGAATCTGGTTTTGCTCAAACTCTGAAGGACCCCCCACATTCTCTCTATAGACCCAAAAGTGATGCGAGAGCTGTTCTAAGTGTTACTCTAAAGCGTTATCTGGGTACGCTGAAGCCTACGGCGAAGCACTGCTATCCCACAACCGATGCGTGAATCAACCGAATATTACGTTAGAATTTTTATATTTAGGCTTAAAATAAAAAATTAATAGATATGTGAAACATTTTCTCTAATAAATAAACTCACCACTGATTCTATAACTTCTACGTGGGGGGGCTACCATCATTGTCGAGAGGCCAGTGAATGCGATATAATGATATTTTGCCATTAGTAAACATCGAATTGTATTTTCTTTTTGCTACTATAGATGACAAAATACAAGATGTTGAATGTTAGCTGGTGATGGAATTATTTTATAGAGATAGCAAGTGGGCGAATAGGTAAAGATAATTCAATACATCCAACGCTACTGGCCCTTTCTTCTTTATGTCAACGGTTTTGAGGAGAATTATAACTACAAGGGCTGCTTTTTTCACGGTGAGTCGGTTGAATGAACGTGGTAATTATATGGTTTCAAATTCTAAAGGTTCATAAATGTTTCCGTTATGATTTTAATAATTGAGCTCCAGAAACCCTAACCAATCGTGAAACATTTTCAACTGATGGCTTGAATCAAATAAAATTAATTTTTTAATTAATTAAAAAAATTGAATTCTAAAATATACAAAATATACCAAATTTGATAGGAAGAACGGACGGCCTAATTACTACTAATTTGAGATCGATCTCAGAGGTGACATTAACATTTTTAAGTATAGTGACAAAATTTAGATGTAAATATATTTAGCACAAATTTTTTAAAAAGAATTATTCATATTTTAGTATTTAATAGTTATGTTTGAAAAATTGCTACCAAAGAACATTTAACCAGATAGTAAAAATTTTAATGAATTGACGAGACCAAATATTAAAACAAATTACTCTCTAATTTTTTTACTTTCTTAATTATAAAATATTGTATTTACCAATAAAAAATATCTGTTAAATTAGTAAGTAATTCATTAACTTATTATTTCTTCAAATTTATCCATCATTTTGCACAACAACATATTTCTTTTATGAAGGAGCCAATTGTTGCGTGGGCCAATAACTTGCTACAATAATTCCGATCCGATGGCTAAATACCCGCTGGTACATTGGTTGATATAAAAACTGAGTAATAAAATAAAAATTGGTTCCGGGCAATATTTTATGAATTGAACGGGAAGATATTAATAAAATATTGTATATAAATTTTGATAAATGATCAACTTTTATGAGAGAAGCTCATTGTAATACTTTTGAGTTTCACTCACCACCAAGTTCTTGGGTCAAGTAATAGATTATTATAGTTTAAATAAAAAGTTGATTAGAGTTCTAGAAGTGCTAAAAAATGGCTATCATTTAAAGGTTTTTTTTCTTAAGTAGGTTATTTATACCATGGTATTTAATAAAAGCAACCTTACAAACTTTTTCCTCGTAATTGAAGTAGTTAAGTAAATTGTGTCCAAATAAGGTCTGGACTTTGGAGTTCTCGTACCTGTTAAATTCTAATTGAAAGAATATGACCATTTTCCAGAAATACTATTTAACTAAAATTTATATTAGTTAACTTATTGAAATACATGCCAATTTATAGAAAAATACTATAATAATATTTATGTATGCTTCTCCACTGTCCAGAATAATTACTTTGTTTTTCAAAAATGTGTTATTCTTCATGATAAATTATAAAAAGGATATTAAAAAAATTAATTATCAAATTTGTGTCTTCGTAGGATATCTAAAAAAATTATGTGACTTATTTCGAATCACAGAAAACTTACTCGTGACTATCAAGTCATGGAAATAATTTCTCTGACCAAGACACGAGTTTTTTTTATGTGACTTATTTTTTTCTAAAATATTTTTTTGAAAAACTCAAATCGAGAGATCATGTGAAAAATCTTAAAAGAGCAATATCTTGGTGGTCGGGTGTTCGAGTCGATAATTATTTTTTTGAATACGCATAACTTTTTGAGATCTACCCATAGCGAACAGCCAAAAGTAGTTAGTCGATGTTTCAACCCTAAAATACTTTATTTTGGAAGAAAAATATATTTTTAGGATAAAAATATTCGTGTAGAATAATTTACAATGATTTAAGGGTTTTTCAATGTGATTTCTTTGGATACACTCCAAATCTAAGAATATATTAGCATAGAATATAGGGAAAATTACCCTGAGGCCCCTCTGGTTTGCGGAAATTCGTGTTTTAGCCCCCCTATTATTTTTTATTAGCATTCAACCCTTGAATCTTGTCAAACGTGCATAATTTAGCCCCTGTCGCCGGAATCCGATGATTTCTCCGGCGAAATGGCACCTAAGATTACAAAAATACCCTTTTCCTTTAAAAAGTAAAAAAATAAATTGAAATACAATAATAATTCGTATTGAGCTGAAATTTTTTCATGATGCATCCTAAGAATATATATGATTTATGTAAAATATTTCAGAAATTTTGAAGACACAAAAGTATTTTTTTTATTTTTCAACATTTCAAAATGTTGTAAAATCATATAAAATAGAAAAATTGTCTAATTGGGCAGAAACTTGTCCCATGTGTTCTTAAGCATATTTAGTGAATTTAGGACCTAAAACTTGTTCTATGTGACCTTTAGAATCTTTACTAAAGACTCCATCTTTAGTAAAAAAATAAATTAAAACTCTATATTTTTGGTATCTGCAGACTATTTCAAAATTGGCTCATGAGAATCCAGACTTTTTGATTTCTAAATTCATTAAATATGCTAAAAGACACATGGGACAAGTTTCAGCCCAATTAGACAATTTTTCTATTTTATATGATTTTACAAAATTTTGGCACGTTGAAAAATACAAAAAATACTTCTGTACCTCAAAAATTTCTGAAATATTTTACGTAAATCATGTATATTCTTAGGATGCATCATGAAAAATTTCAGCTCAATACGAATTATTATTGTATTTCAATTTATTTATTTACTTTTTAAAGGAAAAGGGTATTTTTGTAATCTTAGGTGCCATTTCGCCGGAGAAATCGTCGGATTCCGGCGACAGGGGCTAAATTATGCACTTTTGACAAGATTCAAGGGTTGAATGCTAATAAAAAATAATAGAGGGGCTAAAACACGAATTTCCGCAAACCAGAGGGGTCTGAGGGTAATTTTCCCTAGAATATAAAATACTCATGTTGAACTTAAGTCATCACATTGAACATAGCAAATTGGATATAAATCGGATTGAACTGAAATTTACACCCATGACTCTCAAAATACACCTATTTTTTAAAAAAAATTAAGAAATTTAAAAAATATAAAAAATGACATTGATTTTTCCGTGACTTATAGTCACTCATAGGTATTTTTTCCATGACTTAGTCACGAGTTTTTTTTTATGACTTGGTAGTTACAGATAATTTTTTCGTGATTTAGTACTAATATTTTATATGGACATCAATTTGATAATTAATTTTTTTATACCATTTTATAATTTATCATGAATAGTAACATTTAAAAAAATCAGAATAACAAGACCCCTTCGGGAAGCAACAAGGACAAGAGGCACACGTGGATGTATGGTCACTGGTCGGTTCCCTGTAAGCTGACTATCGATTATTTGACTTGACAATCTAAATTAATGACCATCTTTCATCATCGACCAGTTGTCCCAATTAATAAGTTTAAAACGATGATATTCTGTGGCCGTTGTGTTATTTATTTATGTCATTAGGAAAGGGAGTAAATTAGAAAATCTGGTGTTAGTTAGGTGGGCACATTAATCAAAAGATCATTAGTACGATTTGCTTATACTATACTATAATATAGTGTAGTCACACTTTGAAGCCATCCATGGCTGATTCTTTTGCATCGTTATCATTTAACAGTTGATGTAATAGTGCGATATCCCAAATGTCAAGGGGAGAATTTTCTACCCCGAAGTACTCTTCCCTTTCTACGGATTTTTCCCAATAAATTTTTTGTGGTAGAAATTTGACGAGGCTGACAGTCGCAACCTCATAAGAAGTCGAGAGGAGACCTTACATGTAGTAATATATAAGGGGTTTTCCCCTCCGTATTCAACAAAAAAATAAAAAAAAATAAGTAGAGGTCTCTTGGCCGAACGAGCAACTGAGTGTGATACACATAAACTGGATTGTTTCGGGAGGTGCTGTCAAGGTGTTATTCTTTTGATGAATAAATTTATATTATATTTTTTCCTAGACATGGCTGTTCTCTTCAATAAGCCACGATACAATTTTTTAATATTTTCTTTACGGAGTAACATATCTCATATATTTACAAAACACTTATCAATTTTTTGTTTGGTCGAAATTACCCTATATCGAATATGTGAGATTGGTTTAGATAAAGTTTTGATATCATGTAAAATTAGATCCAATAGTTTATGTTCGCACTGGCAAGGACCACATTTCCATTGTGAACTTAGCCATCGAAGAACTTAAAAGATATCAAAGAATTTAATTGCTAAATTTCATGCAGCAGCCTCATATTTATTGAAATCCATACACGACAGCCATTGATTGATGAAACATTTTTTCATTTAAGCAGCAACAGACATAATTACTTTTTTTTCTTATTTAAGCAACTATTATTTATAGCTATAAAATATATTTTTATAAGGTGACCACCGAATAAAAAATTAAAAAAAATTGGCTTTTTTGGGTACGAAAATAATTGTTTTCTGGAATATGCACGTTTTGTTTCCTAGTAGTAAGGCATCTTATATCAAACTAAGTGGCCGTCTATATAATGGGTCTCGGGGTCTTCGTTTACTTTATTGCTTTACAAGTAACAAGTGTATATAGAGCTAAAATAGAGAGACATATAAGAGAGATATTTTTTTTGAAATTCATATAAGAGAGATATAGGACAGTAAAATGGGAAGGCGTCCATGTTGCTCCAAGGAAGATCTCAACAGAGGAGCCTGGACTGTCTTGGAAGATAAAATTCTAACGGCTTATATTAAAGCCCACGGAGAAGGCAAATGGAGAAACCTTCCCAAAAAAGCTGGTAAACTTTTTATTTTATTTATTTTTTTGCAGATATTATCAATCTATGGATTAATTATTTCACAATTTAATTATATTGGTATTTATGTTATATTTACAAATACACGTCTTCTTGTAGGTTTGAAGAGATGTGGGAAGAGTTGTAGGCTTAGATGGTTAAATTACTTGAGACCAGATATCAAGAGAGGCAACATATCTCATGACGAAGAAGACCTCATTGTTAGACTCCATAAACTTCTTGGTAACAGGTACAGTCTTAACTCTAGTTTGTCCACATCCTATTCCGTTCGTGTGACGAGGATTATTGTGAGAAAAATACCATCAGCATCATAATCATGAATTTTTCTAGTGTTATGTAACGGTGATCACTTAAAATGGTAAGTTCGTATTTGTTTTGCTAGATGGTCTTTAATAGCCGGAAGGCTACCTGGGCGAACAGACAATGAAATAAAAAATTATTGGAACACGACTCTCGGAAAAAAATCTACTGCTGCTCGGTCCTCTCCCTCCATGACATCAAACCCAAGTCCTCCGTGTAATAATAATCCCAAGACAAAGAAGTTGTCGGATCTGGAAAATCCGAACACAAACTCTCCCAAAGTAATCCGAACCAAGGCTACTAGGTGCACCAGAGTTTTGATCACTCCACTGCTACAAGCCCACGAAGCTGTCACTCCTCCACACCATGATAGCTCAAAACCTCCAAGCCCAACCGATGTGGTGGGTCTTCAATGCGATAATGGCGATGAACTACAAGAGAGGGACCGGATCCAGGATCCTCCATCATTCGAATTCGATTACGAAACCGATTTCCCTGCCGTTCCTCAGGATTCAATACTGGGTTTGGAAGGCGGGTGTTGGAGTACCAACTTGTGCCTGGAGGACAGTGCCAATTTGGATTTAGAATCTCTAGCCTTCTTGCTCGATTCTGATGACTGGGCTTGACTTGGTTGACCCGTTGAATGACATGTTCATGTGTATTGCGAGATGAAGTTTGTAAATAATAATGTCCATATGCACAAGTAATTTGCTTGGCGCTAGTGTGCCACGTCGTCTTCAGATGATATTATATATATAAAGTCATTTTATATAAATGGCTGTGTAATGTAAACTTGCAACGAGTGCTATTTTGTGTGTGCATTATTTTGTATTCTGGTCTCAATGAACCGAGAAATACTCGTTCAATGATTCCACAATAAAATATTTTTTAATATTTAACGTAATTATATTTAGTTCGTGTTTGATCTCATATAGACATAGTGATTAAAACTCGACAAAAGTTAAAGGGAGACTGCTCCTATAAGACTATCTACTGGCACAAGCCCGGGGCCCAATCAGGAGCCAGTGATGTTTGGGGCAATGCTGATACGTCATCGCATATAAGCGTAGCACAGCGTGTTATTACTCTACGTCTGCGTGACTTTTTTTCAATCAATTTTTCTAAAACTATTTTATTAAAAAATTTAAAAAATAAATACCATTTTGAACCATTTTATTTTAATATTTTTTATATTTTGTTAGTAATCTTTAATTTTTCTATCCTATAATTCAATTAATGTTGTTTAAATTTTTTTATTGAAGTAATATGATAATAATCATTTCAGAACTATATAAACAGAGATTAGACTCATTTTATTTTTTTCAAAAATTCACAAACTATTTTTTTATCTTTCTATAATTCTCTTTATTATATTTTTCTAGATATAGATCCCAATAATTTTACTTTACAAAGGCAACGGCGTGTGAGCCTATTTTATATAAATCAATGAGGCTGGCTCGCTGAGATAAAAACAAAACAGAGTCTGCACTTTACTTCCCATAAAAAGAAAGAGTATACTCTTTAGACTTTTCCATTTGCGTACTACTTAATTAACCAATTTGAATTGGATACGGAATAACATGGATTAAGTATAGACTATATAAGTCAGTCCACACAATACAAAATGTTGATATTTCTTTTACAAGATATCAACATTTTCTTCATATAATAATAAAATAATGATAATAATAAAATAATGACGTATATTTTTATTTTTCTGAGAATAACATTTTTTTCATTTTATACCGGCCCCGTATAGGTTCTTTTACTTTGGCTCCATAATTTTTGAATTTTTGAGAAAAAGCCATCGACATGTATATTTTCGTACCTTTGTAATATTTTTTGAAAATTAGTATTTTTTTTCATGCGATATCGACATGTGTGATTTTTTTAATCATTTTTGTGACATGGTTTTTGGATTTTTGCAAAAAACAATTGCTGACATGTATATTCGTATTTTTTATATTTTTTAGAATGACAAGTCTTTCATATGATACTGGCTCGTGTAGATTTTTTTTATTTTAGTACCATATTTTTTGGATTTTTGCAAAATAATATTTTGTATAATTCTAAAAAAATATGATTTCATAATCGATATATCCTATTAATTAAGAGGTTGTGACAATATTATTATTTACAGGAGAAACATCCCTAAGTAGAGATTAATAGATGACATGTTCCTGTGTAATATTATATTTTAAATTCAGATAATTGAAAATATAATAGTATTAAATATTTAATAAGCTAATTTTATCAATTTTAATTTTGTCTAACCTAAACCAAAAACTGATCAGGAAAAAAATAACAATATGATTATTAGAAACTGAAAGTAACATTATAATTATTTTGGACTAGGTTGGGTCGGGTTCAGCTTTTCTTTTGTGAGGCAATTTGGTTGTACATAATAGCTTGGGAAATAGTTGTTCTAACAACCGTGGGAAAATGACAGGATAGCGAGATATGCCCTTAAATCGAGGATGGACTAACCAGCAATACACGAATAAAAAATCTATGTATTAGTTTACTAATCAAACCTCTTCCAGCAAACAAATTTTTAATCTGTTGACCAGTACACAAATAAAAAAAATTATATTGTTCCCATTAACAAAATAAAAACCCTTAATTTTTAATTTTGAAGTGGGTAAGTTGCCTACACACTACTCACATGCGTAGCTGCCAACACAGTTCTTCCTCATATTTGCTATAAAAAAAGTTGGGAGGTTGATATGAGACTTTTCATGAGAGATAATTTTTTTTATCTTCTTATCTAACTAATCTTCTAGAACTCAATTAGTTGGTATTTACTCAATGAAGCAGCCTATCCAAAATTAAGTAATGAAGAACCATAGCGATTGACAAATGTATCTGTACCAAATTTCAGAATTAATATATTCCAATATTCATATTCTAAATATCTGATTAACGTGTATTTATATTTCCGGCACGTTAGAGTTAATCGGCTTCCATGAAAAATAACATGGACATATATTCTTTGTTCAGATTATTTCATAACAAAAATGCCGATAGTACACTGCAATTAATTGAGAAGAAAAGTACGTAGGTTTTTTGTGAAAAGAAGAAAGTACGTAGTTGAAATAGATGTATAATGAAATCGCAACTTTTAACTAGACGCTCAACAAATCATTGGCGAAGAACCAGCTGCTAGTCAAACGAGTTGATGTCGTCTTTGAAACCATCAAATTAATCGAGGTGGTACTTTTCTTATTGAAGTATAGTTTACATCAAAAGTTAGTTGGATGTCCTTGTAAGAAAGTAGACCTCTATTGTAAGCCCACATAGAACACGATTGGCATTTGTAAAGCCGAGTTGCAACACAATTCTTTACTTTTTTTAATGTGTTATTGGACATTAAAAAATTATGTGTAATGTGCACAAGTTTTTTAATGTGTTATTGGACATTAAAAAATTATGTGTAATGTGCACAAATGCATTATACTAATAATATCTTTAACCATTAATTATCACCTAGTATGATCAAAAGATACACAACTATATTTTTTTGATAAGTACATTATTTAAACATTACACTGTAAGTCTTCACTACTTTATAGTAGGAAAAAATTCAAATGACAATATAAAAAAGACTAACTCGATAATACTTTTGTACATTGTCAACACACGATGAGTGTGTAAAACATTCATATGTATGCGTATGTTTTAATCATGTTTAGTTGTGTTTTTCATTCATTTTCTGCTAATGAGTCTTTTACCATTTGTTTGTATTTGAGTCTTGGAATTTTCACATTTCTTATTTTTGATAGATGTTAGAGCCATTTTAGATTTGGACAACTTTGGAACTCTGCGCAACCTTACAATTTTGTGTTTTAAAATTTTTAATATTTTAGGTAACTTGTTTTGGCTTTTAGAAGTTTAATTATGAATAACCTCCTCTAATAGTCTTTAACTAGATGTATTGCTATATAAGGATCATTAGTTTTTAGGATTTGAATACTATTAATTCTAATAGTCCGAGAGAGTCGTTCTTGTAACTTTTGAGTAGTAATCAAAGGCTAAATTCCTATTAGCATGGTGGTGGAGTTTAACAATGCTTGATCATAAGACTAAGCTTTTCTCTTTCTCCATCTCTTGTTACTCGCTATTATGTATTTAATTATTATCTTGTACTTCATAAATATGAGTAGTGAGTAGTTCTCTTGTGAGGAAATGGATATCTTGGGGACAAAATATTTTGTCCGTAAATATGGACAAAGATCTCGGCCATTAGATTAGAATATATTAAAAAAGATTCTAATCTAATGATTATTAATACTCAGGGCATTTACGACTTTTGCCAAAAATTAAAAACTCCCAGCATTTAATATAGGGACCTTTATTAGGGACCTTTATTATTCCTTTCTCTCTCCACTCCATTAATTATCTCTAACCAATCCACCCACTAATTAAGATTTTAAAAAACATAACCACCCACTTTCTCTTCCATAATTACCTACTTTCTCTAATTAATCAAACGAAACTATCCATCTTCCTCTCTCTCTACTTAATTAAAAAACATTAACATATGAACCAGTAATGTCGGACTATAAACCAGTAATGTCAGACTATAAACCAGTAATATCGGACCACAAACCAGTAATATCGTACTACAAACTAGTAATATCGAACCATAAACCAGTAATGTCGGACCACAAACCAGTAATGTCAGAACACAAATCAGTAATATCGGACCATAAACACTAATGTCGGACCATAAACCACTAATATCAGACTAAAACCAGTAATGTCGGACTACAAACTAGTAATGTCGGACCATAAACCAATAATGTCGAACTATAAACCAGTAATGTCGGACCACAAACCATTAATGTCAGAACACAAACCAGTAATATCGGACCATAAACACTAATGTCGGACTATAAACCAGTAATGCCGGACTATAAACCAGTAATATCAAACCACAAACCAGTAATATCAGACCACAAACCAGTAATGTCGGACCATAAACCAGTAATATCGGCCGATAAACCAGTAATGTCGGACAATAAATCACTAATTTTTGATTTAATTGTATTTAGAACTAATGACGGCTCAAAATAGGGTGTAGGGAAAAAATGTATTTACTGGAGAGAGAATATACGTAATTAATGGGATTGCATCGGATTAGGTGAGATAGTTATGTTTAATCCTAATTAGTGGGGTATTATTAATGGAGAGAGAAACTCCTTAATTAGTGGTTTAAGTTAATTGACTATATTAACCTTGTCCCTAAATAGGGACAAGGTATTTTGTCCCCAGGGTATCCAGTATGTGATACTCTAATTATGTGACTGATCACGTAGGTTATGATTATAACTGATGAAAGTAGACCAAGATGCATTCAAGTAATGAAAAGATTAATTAATATTTTTTTAAGTATTAATGAGACATCTTGATATCGTAACAATGACATGTTATGATGAATTTTCATGATTGAGATTAGTTTAGTTTTAAACTTAATTAATAAGTAAAATTATTAATTAGTAACGCAGGTCTTTACTACCTTGATTTTATTAAACTAATAAGCAAAAGTGTTACGTAGATGCATTATAAATTTCTATGTATTAGTTAGAATTTCATAAGAACCATAGTTAGTCAATACGTACAAATATATATATTAATTATTTACAACTCATTTCTTTACATTATTATTTTAGTTTACTTTTACGACCATAAAATTTCACGTATAAGTAATTATTATTCTTGTTATATGAAATTAATTTTTAAAATTTTGTGTTACAATCCTTAGTTACGGATCTTACTTATTACTTTACAATAGATTGTTATAAATTTTCCAAATATCAACACCGTCAAACCCCATATCAAAGATATCGGTTATTATATTTTGCAACCTATTTAGATATACGAATATTTAAATAATTAATGCTACTAAATATGTGATATTTTTGACATTTATAACTTGATATGATATCAACCTCACGTAGATTTTAGTGTTGCGAGTCTCGCCTTTTTTCCTTCATGGTATCCTAATACGCAAAGACGATCTTGACTGCATACTAACACGTACGTCATGGTTTCAAACTAAAAATTTCATTGAACAAACAAGTATTGAATGAATCCAATTGACAAGATATCATCAACCATTTTTTTTCAAATAAGTGATATAAAATTCCATATAGATAATAAGTATCAGTGCTTTATGATTTAATTTGTATATTACAAAGAAGCATGGTTGTATGTTTGATTTCTACTATTTTTTTTTTTGTATATTTGATTGCTAATCTCTACTTTTCATACGTGGCAAAAAACATGTATATTACAGCAAATTAACACCTAAAAACCATATAATTATGCATTCATAGAATTTCAAACTCGATATAATCAAAAGAGATCGTTATGTGCTTGGAAAGAGGGCAACGACAACACAATTATCCTCCAGCTTACCTAGTCATAACATACTGATGTGATCTCGGTAAGAGAAACACGATTTGCACGGATCTATTGTCGTCTAGGATGGATGAAACTTAGAACCCACGAATCTGAGCGAGCAAGAACCTCGGCAAGGAGCCTCAACCCTAGCTATGAACGATCCGAGAACGCCAAGTAACGGTCGAATTCACGCCACAAACGAGGATGGCAACTCGCTTGATAAGTGAAAGAACGTTCAAGCCAAGCACACCAGCTCAAAAGCAAGAACCAAAGAGTTATCAAACTCACTCGTCTAAAAAGACTCAATTGTATTCAGAATGTTGTGTGTAAAATATGCGGACATAGGACCCTATTTATAGGCGTAGGGTTCCTCAAATTCCTAAGTAATAATTCGCCTAAACAAGAGCCAAAACAGGCGGCTGAATAGACTCCTAATTCTGGCCGAATACTTGCTCCTAAAGCAAAGGTATTCTGACCTTTTATTCGACTAAATAGGAACAAAATAAAAGATACTAAATATTGTAGAAGCTTCCTTGAAGATCACGTCTTAAACAAGGCTGAATGTGCATTCCGACTTTTTAGGAGTAGGCGCTGAATGTGCATTCCGAATTTTTAGGAGTAGGCGTATCTTCTAAAAGGGCTTCTAGCACGTGCATGGGCTTTGCATGAGCCATGCACACGTCCTTGGTCTTGCTTGCACCATCTTGGACTTCTTGAATTAATCCTTGCAATTCAGCTTGAAGTCTTCTTTGTCTTGCACGTGTCATTAGTCCAATAGACACTTGCACTTGACATGAGTCTTGTTGCTTGGATGTAGGCTTGATCACATCACATACCTAATTATATTCGGGGCTTACGAGGGCTCGGTTCGGTTCTCGCTTGGCCCAACATCAGAACTGGCCTTCAACTAAATGAAGCCCACGTGAAATTGATGATAATTACCATTAAATAAAATTTAATTCGTTCAATTGGACAACAAAGTCGTTGTAGTATAGTGGTAAGTATTCCCGCCTGTCACGCGGGTGACCCGAGTTCGATCCCCGGCAACGGCATTTTTTTTTTGTTGTTAGGATTTGCTTAACTGGCAGCTTGATCGGAAAATCTCCAAATGGTCGAGCCATTTCTCTCTCTCGTCTGTATTGAATAATATACTTTATTTTATAATTCTTCTTAGTAAAGTGTTACTTGTAATTTGGACAGTGTGACAATTGAATTAGGAAGTAATTGTTTTTGCTCAATTTGTTAAAAAAATGCTGTTGTTCAAAAGAGCAATGTATATATGTTATGATTTAAAAAAATAAGTTTATACGTAACAAAACACTTTTGAAGGGATTTGTTAAACACGAGAGTCTGGTTTAGGGTATGGCTTATTTGTTTCTGCCCGATCACGGTGTTCTGGACCTTCGTCGGACTGATGGGCCTGACATCTGTCACAGGCCCATGGTCGCGAAACCCTAATTTTTCGCGGCCTATAAAATAACAATTGTCTGCGGTTGCGGTCATGAGCAACGCTCTAGGTTTTAGGGTTTTCGTTTTGCATCTACTCACATGCCCACCATGATCAGCAACCACGCCGCCCGCACCCAGGCTGCCCTCGGTAATTTTACCATTTTGCCCCTAGCGGATGTCTTGTTCTCACTTGTTCTTGTAGTTGTTGGGCTGTGTGTGGATCCTTGTGACGTATTGATTTTGGTTAGGTGAGAAAATTACAAGAATAAAACAACATTATCAATTGAAATGACGTGTTTTTTTTATCTGATGAGTTTTACATTTAATAATTCTCTCATTATTATTATTGATGGACTGCTGGAACTATAACTGTCATCAGATAATCACGATGCGATTGTGTTGTAGACTTGTATCATAACTTTTCCGTCTACGGTAGTTGACGGAAAAGTTATGATGCACATGGTCGCCTTGTAGTAGTTATCCACATTGGTGATTATTGTCGGTATGGCTCGGATCTTGTAATGTTTTCAGTCGGCTTGGCGGTCTTCTAAATGTCATCTTTACAGCGAGTTGTGTTCTTTAATATGTAACCAACTTGTGTCTGAGGGTGACTATCAGGTTTTCTGCCATCAAGGTATTCTATGCATTGTGATATACCCTTTGGTGGATTTCCTTGGGGAAGGAATGCTCGATGGTACATTCCAGCATTCTGTTGCTCGCTTCTTTCGAGCTAATTTGCGGTTGTGTTACTATTGTCACAATTTTTTTGTGAGTGTCGTTATTCTTATTTCCGAATGAGCATTTTCTTTTCTCCCCTTTGCCTACGTTGATGAGCTTTGGGGTTTGTCTACAATGCTCATAGTAAAGAAGTTACGGAGTTTGTCAGGCTCCTTGTGCAACTTTAAATGTGCATGGAGTTTGGAATATTCTCCCACATATTATTCATGATAACAACAAATACTGACATTTTATGTCTGCTGGAAATGAACTTGTTGAGTTTTGTTTTAGTCCGTCTCTGTCGGTGAATGAGCATTTTCTTTTCTCCCCTCTGCCTACCTAGATGAGCTTTGGGGTTTGTCTACAGTGCTCATATTAAATTTTATGGAGACTGTCAGGCTTCTTGTGCAATTTTAAAGGTGCTTGGAGTTTGGAATATGCTCATACATACCATTCTTGTAAAAAATAATACATGGCATATACATGTCTGCTTTTGAGATTCTGATTGATCCCTTTGTGTCCCAAGTACATGGATCGGTCTTTTTATTCTTTGGTGCTTGCTCTATGGTATACTGAGATTTGTATGGAGAGAAGCAAAGGGATATGGGTGCTCATGCAATTTATTTCTTCTGGTTGCCCGTCTATACTTCTTCTGCACTTGCCAGAAGCAAGCGGGAAGCTACAAGCACATTGCACTTATCCAATGGAATTCAAGGATGGATACCTTATATCCCATTCAGCCCGTCAAAGAGTATATTGACTAAGCTGTTAGGAATGTTTTTCTTGGACAGGGTAGCTCATGTCAATTTGTCGACCAAACCCTGAAATCTGCAGTTCGGTGTAATTACTCTTTTTCCTTGTGAAAGGGGGTTCTTGGGTATCAGGGCGTTCGTTGGATCAATTACTGTTGCCTTATCTGGCTCTATCCCTTTACATCGAAGATGAAGCATTTAGTCCCACCTCTGCGGGTAACTAATGTGGACTTTGCAGCAGTTTAAATTTGGTTGTCCAAGTATAGGCATGATGGTGCTGTTTCGAGACACTGTCTTGTAAACACTACTTGCCTGTACTTAAAATCTCACATGCTGGTGATGGAGGTTGAAGCCATTGGATTCAATACACGGCCCTCCTCTGCATCATTCAGGGACTCTGTTGACTTCACGTGGCTGATTATTTATCTCTATCGAGTTCGATCGTGTCAAGTTTGACGGCAACAAAGAGATGTTAAGGTTCCTCTATGTTTTGTCATGTTTTTGGGTTTCGAGTTTGGCATCTCTTACAAGTCAAGATATATAATGCAAAGAAATATAACTGATGATTGGTAGGAATATCAAGATACATCTTAAAAACTTCGCTTATCGGTCTCACGGATGGTCACTCGATTTTGAATACATAGAATTAGGGGTGAGCAAAAAATCCATTATCCAATATCCAAATCCAATATCCAATTTTTTTTTCGGATTCGGACTCGGATAATTTTATGTTCAGATTCGGATTTGGATAATCCAAAAATTTTATTCTGGATTCGGATTCAGATTCGGATTAAAAAAAGAAATTTTGGATTATCCAAATATCCAAAATATTTAATACATATATAATAAATTATAGGATTAGAAGTGTGTGTTTCTATTGGGCTAGCCCAATTCTTTAGCAAGTAAGTAAATTAAAAAGCCTAGTATAGCATCATAGTTGATAAACTCAAATATAAAAACACTTTGAACCCTAATTAAAATATTCGAGCTAACACCAAATACCCCATACGCCGAACATCCCTTTGATTACAGGGCATTGTCGTTCAGAAGGCATATTTGTAGTTTTTGCTTGAATTTTATAATATTATTTTGCAAAGCAGTGTTATATTTTTTTTATTAATAAATGCGATTACAAAAAAATTTGGGAACTTATAGAAATCTATAGTTGTTAAAAATTCGGATAAATCGGACTATCTGAGTCCATATCCAAAATAATTTCGGATTTTGGATTTTGGATAATTCATTATTCGGATTCGGATTCGGATCAAGAAAAAGTAATTTCGGAAATTTTGGATAATACAAAAATCGGATAATTCGGATTTGGATAATCCAAATGCTCACCCCTACATAGAATACCTCGCAAAAAAAAAAAATCTAATATCGAAGTCAGTTTGGCTTCTATTGCCTTCCCTGGTCAACCTTGAGGCTATTGTGACCTATGTCTTCCAAAAGGAATTAATAGTTGATGGCCCTGGATGTTTGCCATCGTCTTGTGCTTTTGTTGGGCTTTAGCAGTCTTGCGAAGAGTACGTGTGGGAAGTCAAATTGACGGCACCTCACTCGAGAGTAGGGATGAGGAATTATCGGGGAGTGAACTAGAAATGCAACTTCGAGAGTTTTCTCTAAAAACTACAGCCATGAGAGGAACAACTACAAAGTTGGGAATGACAATCGACGAGATAAAGGAGAAAATGAGGCGGCCCGTCACGACGGGAGAAGGGAGGCTACATAGAGGAGGTGCTCGAGAAGGTTCGTGTGAATTTTGGCCAGGTTTTTTTCACCATGGTAAATTTAAGTGGATATTTATATTTTAATTAAACGACTTTGTAATCTTTCAGTGCTACGGTTTTACGGGTTAGTAAAAACTTGACACCGAGATAATGTAGACTGTTAACCTGATCTTCAACCCATGACATCGCTTAATTGATTGTGTTAATGGTCGAACTATCATCGTGTTGGTCAAGTCAGTCGGTCGATCGATTTTCTTTGGTTTGGATTGAGTCCTACTCGAGAGGCTCCCTATAAAAAAATGTAAGGTTGTTAAAAATATCTCCAAAGAATATAAATCAAGTGGCATAAAATTATTCTAATTTAATAAGATTTGTTGAGTTTGAAATTTAGAACATAATGTGCTATAAAATTATAGATAAGAGTTTTGTCATACTAACTAATTTTACGTTATTCAAATTTAGAGTAGTAAATTTAACGAGTATTTAGATTCTATGTAATTTAACCAAAATTTTTTGAAAAATAAGGTCAGCATAAAATCTAGAAATTGAAACAAATATAATTCAGCATATATCTTTTGAATAAAAGGTAAAATATTTGTGGCAGAGTTTTGTCCCAAGTTTCCATCATTGGGAACTCTCTTTTCTCCATCTTGAGCTCCGTCGAATAGTGATGGAGGGCACCATCCACGCCTAGCTAGTGTTGTGATGATTCGGTATCTCTTGGGAAAATTTGGAGATTGTTCGCCAGTGCACATTGGCTGCTTCTAAGCAAGCTTTCTCGAGCATGGGTTTTGTGAATTATTTTCTTTTGAAAAGGAAAATTAAATTATTTGGAAATTGCACCATATATCCGTAACCCATCATCAGTCTCACGACAAAAAAAAAATCCCCTTTAACAAGTGAATTCTCGGTAGGTGAAACCATTACTTTATCCTTTTACATCAAGGCTCGTGGGTCAATTATGGTTCCAAGACATGCGAAATCTAATGTGAAACTGTTACTTTATTTTTTTACATCACTGGTTCTTTCCTCTGTCCAATTACTACTAAATCGTCAAGACGAGTTCCAGGTGAGCCATATACAAACAAAGAAGTAACACTTGAACTGAACCAATAAATTGTTATGGACATGCGGATAAGTGGACATGAAAAGGGCAATATCCCAATTGATCACGCGTGAAAAATATGTATCAAATAAGAGAGCTTTTTTTTTAAGGATAAGCGTGCATGAGTATTTGAAACCATTTAATTTGGACTCTCAACGTTTGGATCCTTTCCTTGCCCTTTATGCAACACCACCACCAACAACTCATTATGGGGCATAAGGAAAAGGAACCAGAGGGAAACGACCTAATTTTTAGGGTCCAGTATAACATATTCAAAGTATTAAATGAAACCTAATGATTGAAGAAAATAAACTCACCGTAAAGTAGTAAATGAAAATTACTCTAAAACAAATCTTGGGTTTCGAGTAAAGCATATTTCTGTGTTCGGTTATGAAATTTTCGTAGATTCGCATAAACAAAATCTCCTTAAAGTATGAATAGAACTGCAAAGACCATCATTAGCCGTCCGAAACATGCATTAACCTGGACAATAATGTTGACCATGTGAAGGGAAATAGGAAATTAATTAATTAACCAGACGGGACCGGCCCAAAAAAATTAATTAACCAGACGGGAAATTGTTTGTGGAAACAAAAGTTGCTTTTAATTGACTCCCATTCGAGACGTCTCCACTGGAAATATAAAATACCATTTGACTAGGGGGACGAGGCAAGTGTATGATGGACAAGGATAAAAGGTTGGTGCCTTTGCAAATAGTGCAGAAAGGCTTTGAAAGTGATTTGAGAGCCGCCCTAGAATGGCCAAAAATTACAAGGTGGATTTGATTTAATCCATTATGGTACCTCTTGTCCCCCTCATCGCATGACACAAAAGGTTCGGATTTTTTTTATGTACAATATATGATATTTTAAATAATAACTTAACTAATTAATTCAAATTTTAACTAAAAATAAACTTGAAAAAAAAAATCAAATCTAGCAACATGTTTTCTAAGATGGCGATGATTTAGAGATCTCCCTCTCAGATTTTCATATCTAATACTTAAATCTTTTTTTACGTAGAGCCAATTGTCTAACCCTATAAACTATTTCATCTTAATTTAATCGCCTTGTGTTCGACGATTTAACCATTGTTTTTTTTTTGCTCAATTCAAACAGAATAATTGATTTATTAAATTACAGAATAGCAATCTATAATGGCGGAGTGGTGACACAATAAAAGGGAAGAAAGAAGAAGAAGACATGATGAAGCAGGAACGTAGGCACGCAAGGACATGGGAGGTCCACAATCTATGTATCCCACAAAACAAAATCGCCAACCTAAACCCTAAGTGGATCCATCCCACGCCTAAGCCCCCACCCCACCCATATAGCCTTTTTGTTCTTACCACTTGGACCCAACACATCACATCCACAATATCTTAGTTTTTGCCCCACCATAGGCCGCACTTCGTCTCATAAGTGGTGACTCTACTGACTGATGATATTTTTACATTAAGTTATTAAATGAATTTAATTTTTCTATCACTCGAACAAATTTGTATTGTTATTCTATGATGCGTTTGATAGGCTTATTGGTGTACATATGTTTCCCCCACTCATTCCCACACTGCCATCCCATTCCCATCCACCTTTGGTTGCGTTGTCCCTCGTCCTAATCTAAAGTTGCTTGAAACCGATTGCCACTCTCTCAATCACTTTATTCTCTCGAATTGTTTGCTATTTTTTCAAATAATGATATTAGAGCTCATAAACAAATAGGCACTATTTAAAATATTGTTGTTTAAATAAAATTCGGCCATATTTAGTTATGATTGAATAATTGTTAAAGTGGTCGATTGAGCCGGTACAAAATGATCAAAACATCCGAAGTTCATATGGCCTCCCCGGGAAAACCAAACCGCCAAGTGGAATGTCACTTTTCTCCACGTGGCAGCACCCCACGGTCCCCACCAGCCTGGAACGTTGTCCATGGGCCCGCCAATATCCCACGCGCCATGCTGACACCCGCCACAGTAGTTTTTTAATTGGTAAATTTAATTTTTTTTAGATTATATTCTAAATTCTATTCTATTACATCAGAAATGTTCATGCCAGGAGTTTACTTTGTGAATGGATAGAATAGAACTAATAATATTGTAATATTTACGAGTGTACCCCTGCCTCTCCCAAACCAAAGTGATGGCTCCCTTGGTACAATAGTATAAGAATTGTGCGAGGACTTAAAAGTTTTACCGCACCAAAATTTAAAGGATAAACACGATAATTTTTCAATTTATTATAATATTCGCATATAGTCGTAAATGACCAATTTTATTTCAAAGTAAAATTTCTACAACTGTCTTTCTCATTTTGAAAATTTAAATTTAATACATTTTTTTAATGTTTTCCAATACCATTCAGGATAATTTATTCTGCAGTACCATTGACATCAAGCAATATAATAAAAAGAAATCATTTATTTATTTTTATAAGTGAGAAAATAGAAATGACCATGATAATAGCCCCCAACCAACATCTTCGCGCATGCTGCCTCGCAATTGCCCCTTATGTCAGTAACCAAATCTACTTATGTTCTCTCATTTCCACCGTTTCCCAAAAATCGTATATTATCTTCTTCTCTAACTCAACGTAAACCACTTATCTAGCTTCATCACGTAATCTTAAACAAAATCTATCAAATAATTCTGATAAAAAAAAAGTGTGAAGATGACAACAACATAATACAGAATCAACTCGCGATAACAATTTTCAAAAAATTCGTATATAACTTCAAACTTTATCAAAATTTTCGTATATAACTTCAAACTTTATCACTTAATTTTTTACGCATTTATTAACCAATTTATCACTCTTACAATACAATTACCAATATAATATCGTGTCCCACACGCCTTTGTCTATTTTATTTATTGGAAACTGGCAATAATTATCAACTTTTTCTACCACTATATAAACAGGCAGCTACTACGTTACGTTACCACCTCATTACTTCATATTTAGGAAGCAAAGCTAAGCAAAGCAAACTAATACAGAAATGGGTGAGGCCGTTGAGTTTGTTTACACTAATGGTTTCTGTAAGGAAGTCCATGAGAAGATCGACAACCACTTTGACGATCACGAGGTGGCGACCGACGACGTCGTTTCTGTCTGTATCAATGTCGGCGATAATGGCTCGTCCTGGTTCGAAGAAACCATTGACCATGACCTCAAATGGTCCTTCTTACTGAACAGGTAATAATTTGGTGATTAGAAAATTAGCAATATTCCCGTATTTCGTGTCCAGATTATCGTATTGTTATTTAGAAAATCGGGTTATTGTGTGGTTTTTCTCACAGGGTCCTACACAGAGGCACCAGCGAGTATCAGGATATTGCTCTTTTGGACACCAAGCGTTTTGGCAAGGTTGCAAAAATATTTCGATTTATTTTTGTTCATTTTTTATATGTTACGGAGTTGTTTCAAGATGTTCATAGGTTTGATGTTGATAATGGATGCAGGTGCTGGTGCTTGATGGGAAAATGCAGAGTGCTGAAGTTGATGAGTTCATTTACCACGAATGCTTAATCCACCCTGCCCTTCTCTGCCACCCCAAGTCAGTAGTCTCTTTTCGTAATACGAGATCGTTATCGTGCACTCTCTCTAGTGTTTATATGATGTTATTGCATCGAGGCCTTATCAGTCTGTCGAAATTGCAGGCCACAGAGCGTGTTCATAATGGGAGGCGGCGAGGGATCAGCGGCAAGAGAGATCCTCAGGCACAAATCTGTAGAGAAAGTAGTCATGTGTGACATTGATGGGGTACAACTTTTGTAGTTATCTCATTACAGCATTGGATAATTGCTTTCTGTGACAGAAATAAATGCCGTTGTTCGTAGTGCAGGAGGTAGTTGATTTCTGTCGTCAACATCTCACTGCGAACCGAGATGCATTCTGCAGCAAAAGGCTAAAACTCGTCATCAATGACGCGAAGTGAGTCGCCAACTCTTACCATCAACTTTGAGTTTCTTCACACAAAATTAAGGATGTGCGTATTGTTTGTTTCCATTGTCTGAAGGGCCGAACTGATGAAAAGGAGCGAGAAGTTCGATATCATTGTCGGAGACTTGGCTGATCCGGTTGAAGGAGGGCCTTGTTATCAACTGTACACAAAAACCTTCTATGAGAAAATTCTCAAACCAAGGCTTAGTGAAAATGGCATTTTTGTCACCCAGGTTGGTTTGTGATGCACTTTCTTATGCTGTTCTAAGATCTACAGGCTTTCTATTGTAAGCATAATGCTCTGCTCTTTTTGTTGTTGTCTAGGCAGGACCAGCCGGCATTTTCACCCACAAGGAGGTCTTCACTTCTATATACAACACCATCAAGCAGGTCTTCAAATGTAAGCCTCCAAACAGACAAAGCAGAAAGTCTTTTTAGCAGCAAATTGTGTTAAATCCTAACCTTGTATGCACTTGCAGATGTGGTTGCATTCAGTGCTCATGTGCCTTCTTTTGCTGATACTTGGGGATGGGTAATGGTATGTGTCTGCAATTACTTTTTTTTTTGGGTTTATTTTCACTCTCTTACAATTCATTTCTGACATTGGCTAGCATGCTATCTCCAGGCATCAGATCAACCCTTCATGATCGATCCGGAGGAGATAGACAGTAGAATTGAAGACAGGATTGAGGGAGAACTGCTGTTTCTAAATGGTGCTGCATTTCTATCCTCTGCAACCATGAACAAGACCATTTTGACATCGTAAGTCACCACAGGCATTTGCAACGATGACAGGTCTACAATAGGTTGTATTGCTTGCTGACAATTGCAGCCGGATTTCCATTTTCAGCTTGTCGAACGAGACTCATGTCTACACCGAAGACAATGCCAGATTTATTCACGGCCATGGAATGAATTGCAGAATTTAAGCCTACTGAAACAGTACATTGCTGCGCAGAAGCAGGAGCAGTACTGCAAACAAATACTGGCAATGGAGAAATTTTACTTTTTTCAGAAATGCTGCCTTCATTTGGATTTGCTTATATTGTATCTGTTTCAATATGACTTCTCCAAGTGAAAGCTTTCCCTAAAAAATCGGTCTTTTTACTGAGGCATTCATCCTCCCATTTCTTTTTAAGGTGCCGCAATAGTACCGGATTTTCGAATCCAATTTAATTACCAATGAAAGCCGATTTTTGAATCCTTTCCTGTTATTCGACACAGGAAAGGATGGTAAAAGATACATAAGGCACAGTTAGCCAATTTTCATACTAAGATAACCTCTATGCTATAATCTCTTGTCTAACAGAACGAGTGTCGATGCTAGAGTTCTGTTAGCTAAGATGAGGAAAACTACTCCACCATTAGAGGGATAATCAACTATCCCTTGACTAAGATGGGAAAATGCGACGGCACGTTTCCCCGGTCGGACCACCTCCCACACTGAATTTTTCAAAGATACCCGGAGAAGAACATTGCTTGTGTCTCTGTTGCCTCTTGACACACTCAGGCAACATCTCCACCCTGCAAGTATGAAAACCGATGGATAAACATAATGAGATCATAGTCTGATTATACGTACAAGGAATATCGATGTTACTTGGTAAATTACAAGTCGCATACATCATACAAAATGCATCTTTCAACCATAGGCCTTCAATCAGTTGCCCACTTTTGCTGATCGTCAACCGAGACGTACGAGGCGAACTTCTTGTGGCAGAAGGCTGTACTTGATTTCTAGCTTCTCAAAGATTCTCTTTATCTCCATCACCACTAGTCCTCTCCGCTTGTTCCTCTCTAAATATTCTTGATAGTTCATTGTGTGGTTCAGTAATAGAGCCATCTTGATGTTGTTAACGTCCTCGATCTCCAGTACCATAACAGTGTGGGTAGAATGCCAATGCTGAGAGTTTTCCTCTATGTACCTGCACAAGAAAAGGCAAGCTTTCAGGAATGAATGAGCACAAGATTTCGGTAAAACGTTCAGGAAATGGATCGGAAAAGACTTACATCTTGATATTATCTTTAAACAGGCCAATTTTTTCTGCTGGTGTAGCGAAGTCGATTGAGAAGTCAATGCGATCGCCCATCTCGGGGCTTCTGTAATAATTGCTGATCGGCTTCGTAGCCAGGACTGAATTTGGGTAGTACACCTTTTCCTTGTTGAGCTTCAAAAAAACCGTCGTCAAGATGTTCATCTCTTCAACCAATAGCTGCAGGGTGAAAGGAAGATGCAAGATCATTTATTTTTTCCGATCGGCCTAAGAAGAAGACGAGGGTCGAGGAGCGAGCTCGCGTTCAGAACTTACCGGAATACCATCTATCACACAGCGATCACCTACGTCGTACGGATGCATGACGAATACAAATATTATCCCTTCGAATATAGCCTTGGTGGTGTTCCCAAACATAAATGCTGCCAACACAAGCTGTGACGAGAGAAAGAGAAGTACTTTGGTGGTTGCAATCTCCACCAAAAGTAGCCAAATGACGATGCTCACAACAACCAGAACTGCAGTCACTAGATTGTTCAGCTGTTTAACAGCTGTCTTTGTATCACTTAAAGCGTGCGCAAGTGCTTTGCGACCCTTGTAGACATTCACCTGCCAAGATCGAAAAACTCTGTGGTCAGTCAGTAGTCGCATAATTGGTTCATGTTAAATTTCGTACCACGACATAATCCTTCTCTAAAAACCCAACAGATAAAAACATTCGTAATGTATTCTTAGACTGCCATCCTGCCACCTGATAGCCCCGGACCCAACTCCGTAAATTCCATTGCAATTATGAAGTGACCAGATAGAAGGTGCATTGAACTTCTTCGAGTGAACTGGGAAAATGACCACAATTCATCACAGTGGAATGAGGTAAAAGAAAACAAACAATGACTTACGACCCATTCTGTCAAAGCTTTTTTGTCAATTTGCCTTGTTTCATATACACCAAACATTTGGAAAACAAGATCAGCCTCCTCCTTAATCATGAATTTTGATAGCTCCTCCTCATCAATGTACCTATAAGCAGCAATTGAATCAAGAGATAAAACTGATGAAGAACAGAAGAAAGAAAAGAAGAGTGATGTTCAATGGAACTAGATGTCCTTACTTGTCATCATTGTGGGTTACATTCCTGAAAATACGAATACCTGCTGCGATGGCTTTCATCTCACTTGTAATCTCCGAATCATTATTTTCAAATTCTTGATCATGAGCACTTTCTTCCAATACATTTGAAATAGAATATAGGCCTGAGCTAGTAACCGCATCAACCAAAACCTTCATGGTCCAAGCTGATACTTTTTCTTTCTTCAACTGATGGACCTTTTCCATGTTAATAATCTTCTTTTCCTTGGATCCCCCCTTGCCCTTCTTGTTACTGATTATGCTCATCCGACCAGAACTCTGCGATCGCGTCACCATGTAAGCCCCATCTAATAGCGGTGGCCCTGAAAGTGTCTGCATAACATACTGATTGAAAACAGCTTCCTGGATCCTATCAAAAAATCGGTTTACGTGGAAGTTTATAGCCAAGGTCTTTAACAATAATGCCTTGAGCAGCCATAAGAAAGATCCAATAAGCAGAGAAATCAGAGTCCGAGTCACACGGTCTAAGAATTCAGAAGCCTTCTTAGACAACACAAGTCGTTTATTGAACAACAACAGCCAAGCTAGAAGAACCAAACCTATCCAAACGAACACCTGCACACTCTTCTTCAAGCCAAAAACAAAATAGAGAACCTTCTTCTTCAGCAAGAAGTTCTTCTCAATCAAGAAAACAACGAACTGCATCATCCAGTTGGTAACTAGCATTCCACAGAAAGTCACTATCCCAAGCACACACCACTTCCAGAGCTGTAACTCGAATATCGTGGCATTCTCCAACTTATCAACTGTCAAGCTAGCAACCAGGAATCCTGAGATGCAGATAAAGAAAAGCCACTCGACCGCTACTACGACCTTTATTCCCCTATTCTGCTCCTTAAATGATTCCACCGTCTTCAAAATCAATTCCTCATCTTCCTCCTCATCAGCTGCACGCCCCGAGGAACCCGCTACAGGCGTCTTGGGGGCTAAAGAGTTGGTCCTCATACTTGAGATAGACGTGTGATTAGGTGAGCCCCTGCTCAATGAGTTCATATTCGGGGCATTCGACGATGCAGCCATCTCATTGAGATGTATCAACCCGTTCTTCTCCGCCTCAATCACAGCAGCTGTATCCACCGGCTGCTCCCCGAATCTCGAGTTAGGCTTCAACAATGTGGACCTGAGCGACCTCTTTCTAAGCAATTTCTCATTGAATTGAGGACTTTTTGGGGGCTTGTGGGGGCTCCACCCAGCCCCGGAATCGTCAGGCGAACCAAAGCCTGGTGAACCTGGTTTAGCAGACCCGCCACTTCGTCGTCCCGGGAGGGGCGAACTAGGCCTGCTCTGGCCTGTAGGAAAATTGGCCTCTCCATCTCCAGAGCCATAGGATTTGGGGGTCTCACTTTGCCTCACTTCACTTAAGATTGTTATTCTTGCTTCCCCCAAGCTCACCTCACCCCCACCACTTCTTCCTTTCTCCACACCATCCATTGCTGATCCTGGCACACGTTTCAAGATTCCAACTTCAAGAAAACCAAAAAAAAAAAAGCCTAAAGATGAAATATTTTTGGTTTATAATAACTAAAGATCGAAACTTTTTATTGCAAAGAAGTTCAAAAGTAGTGACAACTCAGAAAAAGACATAAACTCCCCTGAGCAGTTGGCTTTACTAATCTACCAACTCCATTGGAAAGGTTCCCATCTTTTGCCAACGATCACACCCACAAAGGTGAGGGATCTATTTCCCGCCAAAAAAATAGTTCCAAAAAGTACACATAAGCTTTTAACTTCACAAGAAAAAAGATGGCAGCTTTATACTTACTGCGGGGTTCCACCTTCCAGGATCAGCTACCAGTGGAAAACCCAGATGGGAGAGACGCCAAGTTGAGTAAATAATAGTAGAAACTAGTAGTTGAGGAGGCCAACTACTCTATATACAGTGGTAGGACATTTTTTAAATAACTATAGTACTAAGAGTTGGGAATTTTCAATAGTATTTTTTAATATCATTAAGTTAGAACTAAAAAAACTCGTGACTTTTTTTTGAACTGGAAGGACAACTGCCGATACATATTAATGAAATGGTTCATTATATCATATTTAGTGTAAGGATTCTTCTAAATCTCTAATATAATTGTAATTATCAATTTTATCAAAATCCTACCATAAAAAATTTGTCCGGAAAAACCCATGAATTTATATTTTAGTACAAAGAAAATGAGCAAACAATGAGGTGTCTCTGTTTTATTTCTTTTGAGGCTTGTGAAGGAAACAGACAATTTCACAGTTGTAGGAACATTTAAAAAGCTATATTATCTTTTCGTTGGTAGTATTAGCGTGTCGTTGCACGAAGTTTTAAGAATTTCTTAAAGAGGAAGAGGTGGTTAAACTATTGTAATAAGAAGGCGGTGAGAGTGAAAGACTGGACCAGGGTTTTTGGACGAGAAAACCAGGGTACAGTTGACTGCTGGAGGACCGTTAGAGGGGTGATAATGTAATTTAGTGACCTGTGCCTCGAAGAAGTTGAACCGTACCTTTATTTTTTTTTTCTTTTTGAGGGGTTACCTTTATGTTTCTTCAAAGTCAACTAGGCTAGTAAATTACTAGAGTCAAATTTGGAGATTCTTGTGTCTATAATGTGTGAACCCTAATAAAAACGAGATGAATTCACTGGAAAGCAATTAGGCAAATTTGCACGCCGGATTAAAGTTTTTTTTTGAAGAGTTGGCGCGAAGCCTATATTAAACCGAATTATAGTACGGTAGAGAAGCACAACATAGCAAAGCGAAAAGTAGGCTAATCAGAACAAGGGAGCCAGTCCGATAGACGCAAGATGGCACGGGAGGGAAGCGAGGGATAGTCGAGAAGGTCCGAAGACCTACGACTTGGCGAAATTTCTGCCGTAATAACATACGGCCAATAACCTCAAGGCAAAGCCAAGAGGGCATCTCAGTGTATACAAGATACAACTCAGATGAATGCCAAGGTCGACGTAAATCGACCGAGGCAAGGTTCTCCACCCGCATCCATCGACTAGGCAGAGACGAGTTGATGAGACGGATTAAAGTTAACCCGTAAGGATTAAAGTTAACCTGGATAAATCGACTAGGCAAGGTTCTCCACCCGCATCCACACGCCGGATTAAAGTTAACCCCTAAGGATGAGACGAGTTGATCACAATTCTTCGGAGACACAATCCAGTGTGTCATTTCGGCGCCAGTTTTACGATACATCATGTTATATTCATCTTTGCATTCAATTTTCTTTTTCATTATCATATTATTGATGTAGTATGTTACTACTTACACCAGGGTTCTCGTAAATGACTCGGAGGTCGATCTAAAATTGGGTCTGATTTCTGGGTCAGTCAGTTTGACCTACTCAACTGCTAGTCAGGCTAGACTTTTTTTCTTGTTAGTTTTTTGTAATTTTTTGAAATATATATGGGTATATAGGTAGATATAAACTAATGATAATAAAAAATATAAACATACCAAATTTCTGTGCAAACCGTCCAGTTCGACCGAATTTTCTGGGCAAACCATCTAGTCCGACCAGAATTCGTCTGATCCAATCGCACTCCATTTTTTACCCTAAAAATGATCCGCTTTCATGCATGATTTGCGGTTCGACCAGTCAGACTGCTAGTCGGACCGCATTTTTTAAAACCCTAGTTACTACTACTCCATATTAGTTTCATGTCAATTCTGCTTACTTTTTAATACAACTAATTATACTTAACTCGAATATACTTTTGAATAAATTTAAAAATATTAAAATTAATTTCAAATTAACAAAAATAATAATTTCGTAAAATACAAAAAAAATTGGAAAGTATTTTTTAAAATTGACTGGGCAAAAAAGCCATATGACCCAATTGGGCAGTACCACGCAGTCGATGACACCATGTGCGTTAGTATGGCAAAGACACTACTAACCCCTAATTAGGCCACTTAGTTTGGGAAAAGACCGTAATAGATAACTTAAAAAATAATTAAGATCAAATTCTTTTATTCTTTTGGTGAATTTAACTTTAACCTATTAGGTTTAAATTTTTTAGGCTTTAGACGGCTTCGACCTTTATTCCCCTCCCAAGTAAGATTTTTTTCTATTCGCAAAGGTGGAGTTCCAACTTATTGGAAAAGAATTATGATTCATTATCATCTTATCCATCAAACGTTGGTTCAGTTATATCACTTTGACAATACAAGTATATCTAACTTCATGGTGGAGTAGAAGTTCAAAATTGCCTGAACGCGGCAAGATGTACCACGGATCTTACCTCTTGATGATGCATATACCATCCATCCGTTCATTTTGGCTTGATCGACCACGCCGGAGAGGTCCGAATGCCGAGGCTGCAGTGGCCGATGTCGACCATGGCGGAGAGGTCCGAATGCCGAGGCTGCAGAAGCCGATGTCGACCATGCCGCGAACAAGAGGAGCCTCTTATCCATCATCTTTTCTGTTCATTATGAGGGTCAGGAAGAGTATTTCAGGCAGTCTTGTGTTCTCTTCATCATCTTTCTGTACATGTCCGGATCTCCTTCCGGTTCTGAACTTCCCTTTTTAGGCCCACTACTACATTGGCCCAAAACCAAAGTAAAAGGTGATCAGTTCTTTCTGGGCTAAGCCCTCGGGCCCCTGAGGTTGTAAACTTTGTTTTTTTTGTTTTTGGTGATTTAAATAAAACCAGATGAACTTCTAATGGGTCTGAAATTGGCCCACTTTGGGAAAAAGGCCTCCGCCAGTAGGCGTCCGGGAACGGCCCAAATTACGTTGCCGCTCCAATTTGGCTACATCGGAAGTGCGGTGGGTTTGCGGCGCACAAATTACACCCCATGCTTATCCAGTCATTGATTGAACGACAACACCCGCCGGAAGGATATCGCTGGCGATGCTTGCTTTGCCGTCGGTATTCCCGGTCCCGGCGGTAACTGCCTAGGATTAATTAGGTCGGAATTATTCTTCTCGCTAAATGTAGCTAGGACAAATTATAACAAGCTAGTTACGGCCGATTGTTAATTTATCGGTTAGAAACGGACAATTTGGGGGCCGATATTATTAGGACACTGTTAATAGTCCGCTGCGAGGGGAACTCTAGGAAAATAATATACCTAGAGGATTGACATTATATTAGCTCTGGCAAAAATGTTACGAGATTCTTTTAATTTGCGAGAGGATTTGTTTTCTGATTTCTGATATTTAAATTCAGGCATTGTTGATGTATTTTTTCATTTGTAAGCTCAAATTTTGTACCACTTAAAACAAATTTGGTTATATTCTGATCGATTAAGATTATTTGGGATTCTTAACATTATTTTTGCTACATTTTTCCAATCGCGCAAAGGCTTCAAAATTTATAGTCGTTAAATTTTCGTTATCTAGAGTCCAATTGTCGATAATAATTTTATATAACAATCTCTTTTAATTAAATCGGTTATATTTGAGACAAAATATTTCTTTTAACAATTTATCTCACAGATGCGCCAAAATATTTTAGCTAGAATTAATTTCCTCTTCGAATCTCGGCGCTTTGAATTTGGTCCCGGTAAGTTAAAATTATCTTTACTTGTTAAAAAAGCTAAATTATCTTTTCACGACCCAAAACGTTAAAATTGATTTATCTACTTTGAACATTAGATCCGAAGCAATTGTACGTTTGTTCTATTGACGTCGGATCGTAGTTGGTGGATCGCAATTTTTTAGGGACCATATTGGATATTCGTGATAAGAAGCCGTAACATGTGAATAGCTAATGTTACTTTCATGTAGCTTTTGGACCATTTTTTCCCATTTTCGTGGTAGACACATGTTATACACATCAACCAAAGGAAACAAGCCGGACTTGTCTGGTCTGGTGACATCCATGCTTTATTCAAGGTGCGAAGTTGGGAACTTGAGAGCAAATTTCTTGTAGCCTAAAATACAATGAGTTATAAAATTTAAGAAGATTCAATGTTCAAGTATTTACAAGGGGTAAAAATTTTCCTATAAAAAAAATTGACAACTTGAGAAGGACAACCTATAATCCCTCTACTTGTCAGTTATTTAGGATTATACAGAATACAAAGACACTAAAATAGCATTAAAATAATTACTGTCCCACAAATGACCTCTCAGACATTAAGTTTAAGCTTTATAGACCTAAATATATTAGGAGAGAATCACTCGTAAATTATACCCCAACAACAATAATCAACTTCATGTATTAGAGATTAAAAAAACGACCTGTGAGACAAAAAAAATGGTTAATTATGAACAAAGATTATTAGGATTATGTTCAATAATTTAAAATTTATCTGCTCATTTTTTAAAATTTAAAATTTAAAATTAGTTCATCGATAATAAATAAAGTAATCAGTCAGCTTTTTGGCTTGTGCAGATGATCAATATGCTTCATCCTTGTGTCCCGCTTTCTTTTTTCTTCTCTTTTGACAAGATTCTTTAAGACCAACGTCTATCGAATTTCTTCACAATCTGCACTTTGTTGGGGTGAAGAAAAGCTGCCACCGATCTCATGGAAACTTAAACTAAAATCCTCGGGATCGCAAAATCACTATAGCTTTGTCTTACATCCAAAAAAAGCAAAAGTGCAGCCAACCAACAAAACAGGGTCCCTTCAACTTCATTCCCGAGTGACCTTTTTTCTTTTTCAATTTTACTGAATCGAATACTACAAAATCCTAAATATATTCCACCAAAAAAAATCCTAAATATAAAAAACCACCCCACTTGTGAAGAACTATGTACGCTGCTTCTTTAAAATTCTAATATGGGGTTCTCCGAAATAATTACGACCTATTCATTTAGCCAATTTATCTCTTAAAACAAGATCATTCAAATTAGTTTTTTTATAAAAAAAATTATTAGGGAAAGAACCGGACATGATAACTTCTCATCATCCGGCTCGAAAGAAATCAAATGAGCTAGCGGTGAATTAGAGCTGGTATTAATGAGGGGGAAGGGTGAAAACTTTTGAAGCAATAATTGGGTTTATTTTATTTTTTGAACCTGAAATGAATTTTTTGGAATCCATCCTCCAAAGGAACCAGACATGATAGTTTTTCTATATCCGGTTCAGGCAAAAATCAAATGAGCTAGCAGCGAATTGTAGTTGGTATTAATGAGGGGGAAGGGTGAAAACTTTTGAAGCACTAATTGGATTTATTTCATTTTTTTGAGCCAGAAAGGAATTATTGGGGTTGGGGATTCAAGAAGCATACATGGTCCACTTGTACACAGATGTCGATTGCTTTAATTTACCAATTGGAAGATAAACAGCTAAGAATTCTTATCTTTTTGCTATTTTGGGGACAACACATTGAGTTGAACACTGAATAGGAATAGCATACGCCACCAAATTGGCTATCTAACGTCATCGTCTTACATTTATGTCACAAAAATCGTGCAACCTCTCACTAAAATTACAACCTTTATTTGGGGTTAAAATTCTATAATGTTGTCCAGGAATATAATGATTTAGTATTTCAGTCAACTAAACAAATTTTCAGTGGATATATTAAATCGGCGACAATTGATCTGAAGATAGAATATGCCAATAACGATTGATTGATGCATGGAAATTTTTATAATCCCGGGTATTGTTTTGGCCAAATGGAATTAAGATAGGGTTTTGGGGTCAACTCCTGCATATCAATACTAGTTTCTATTTACATTTTCAAGTGTGATATTCAAACTAGTTGTGTGCTTCTGGACTTTATTTCACGACTTAAATAATCATTTAAATCAAGTCATAGACTAATTATTTTTTAGATTAGAAAAAAAATTCTAGAATTCAAAAAATTAAAATTGTTATACATAATTCAGATATCAATTACATGATTTCATTAGTGTGTAGAATGATGTGGTATAAAATAAATTTCATTTCACGCCCATTGTTCATTGCGGTTGTAAATTTCTTCCCACAATCATTTCATTGTATCCCAACCGGCCACCACACCGACCATACCGGATATATAAATTAATCAAGGAAAGTTAGGAGTAAGAGTACCTTCCAAATTAATACATTTTTAAACCCACGTAGTAGTAAGCTATAAGTATTTATTCCCATACTCCTCGAACTACCGTTTTTGATATTCTTCGAGCACATTCAACTATTGAGTACCCACCACATAACAATAAAATTTCTGTCACTCCCTTTAACTATGTATATTCAATGAACAATTAAGTTTTGCCGTTTATATCCAAAAGTTATCTATTGAATATATTAATCCTAATTTAAATCACTTGCTACATTTTTAAATTGAAAAAAATCTATTAACAGGGACGCACTATTGCACTAATCGAGAAATATTCATTCCATAGTTAAGTTACAAACCACCCTCCGCTTTAAAGTTGTTATTTTTCTTTTTAGCTTCTAATCATATGGATGTCGTCTAAATTTGACCAAGATTCGGTATTGTTACTATATTGTTATATCATAAAATATTACTTTGTTGTGTGCCCCCTTACGCAATACGAGACCTTTGTGCATGCTCGGCACGTTCTAATTATATTTTTCTTAAGCGAGTATGAAGATCTATTGGCGACATATTTTATCTTCCAAGTGTCACAGTTCTTGAGTTGTTACATGCTTGATTGTGTCGTTGAGTTTTGAGGGACGCCGGTGATTTCTAAATATAAAATGATCGTTTTTTAAATAAACATAGAAGAGAGAAAGAAAGTTTTATAGAATTCAGTTGTTACTTCAATTTCATAGCAATTCCGGAGCATAAAAGTTATTTTTTCCAGCAATCAATTTCATAGCAAGCTAATTTCTTTAGCACACAAAAAGAAAAAAATAATGATAATTAAAGTAATTTCTTAGCACACAAAAGAATAAACTGACAATAATTTAAATTATTTCTTTAAATGTAGTGCAATTCAATTGTATATGTTTGGTTGAATTTTAAAATATTTATCCGGACGGCGCAATAGGAGTGTTAGGTCATAAGAATAAATAGATGTTAACAGCAATTGTCATGGCATCTTATAAATGAGGGGTTCGGGTATATAATAACTATAGGATAATTAGGTAGGTCGGTAGGTTGATAAAATGCATATTTGGTATGATAATACAAAGCGTTAAATATCTAACGGGTCAATTTTTTTAACTGCACGCGCACCCGCAATTTTGCGGGGGATTGATGTCAAGTTCAAAAAAGCTTGGTTGCATATATAAAATGCGGTTATATGTATAGGAAGACAATCCCATAACAGTCTTACAAATTGCAAGGGTTATAAGTCTAAGAAATTAATATTAATAGTTGGCGAATTTGATTTCATATATCGCTTGGACCAAAAACGACATGACATTCCTATAGTATTTTGTTTGGTTTATAAATAATATATATATATATATATATATATATATTATCAGAATATATCATGATCATGTGACTCTTTAATTCTCCTTAAATAATTTATGTGTCATAATATATTCACAAAGTCCATTCATAAAAAATTGTCCTATTCGTAAAAAAAATTCGGATTAGATTGATATTAGACAAAAGAAGAAAGAAACAATATATCAGATAAGTACCATATACACGAAAATGGACCAATGAGAGGACACCAGATAACTGCTTCTTTAAAAATAAACTACTTGCCTATATATAAAAGAGCCAAATTCCCTATTAAAAAAAATTCCCTCAAAAAATATATATATAAGGGCCAACTACTTCTTCTAGAGGAACAATAATACATAATTCTCTCGAAATACACAACAGTGAACTCCTGGTTCCTAAGTCCAAATTAATTTTAAAAATATTCGCCAAATTAATTTAGCAATAAGAAATTATCTCGAATTAAGTTTAAATGGATGCTTATATTTGAGGAATTTGAACCATGAAATATGGTGACCATTTTTCCACCAAAATATATATATATATATATATATATATATATGTATATATATATATATATATATATATGGTGACCATTTTTCTTGGTTATTGGCCTTGGAATGGTTGTGATGCTAACTCAATACTCAAGCAACGAGGGGCAAAACTTGCCAAAATACAAAGCTCAGTTCCTAATTGCAAGAAAGGAAAAAGAGAAAGAGATCAAAATTAACAAAGAGGCGAAAGCAAAAGCTCTCACAGTTCTTCTCTATTCCCCTGGGAGAAGGGAAGGTCTCCATTTATCTTTTTTCGAGTCAATTTTTCTTGTTTAAAAGTCGGAAAAGTCGAATTCTAATTTATGGTTTTTCTTTTATGATCATCAAATTTTGCTCAACACAAATCCCATGACTTGCTATCATTTTGCTTGTGATAACAATCTGGGAGCTTTTTTCTTTTTTTTTCTCCGGTAGGATGAAAGTATGAATTGTCACAATCTATCTATCTAATGGCGTAGACTATCTGTACTGGCGTCTTCGGGACGCTCTCGACCTTGTAATAAATAATTATTTTTTTCTCGTTCACGTGAGATTCGTCATTCTATCTAGTTTGATACTCACACCAGCATGCTTGCCTTGCCCTCGCTCCTCTGTTCACGTCATTTCCACGTTAGTTTTGTTTTTTTAAGTATAGTTAACTCAAATAGGATTGTTATAAAATAAAACTAATTTTGAAGTAACAAAAATAATATTTTTTTAAAATAAACATACTTATAAATAATTTAAATTATAATTAAAAAAAAATACAAATTACATAATTAACTACAAAATTAAGAAATTTATAATTAGTTACAACTTATATAATTAATTATAACTATCAAATTTTTGTCAAATATGCAAAATATATGATTTGTAACAAGTTTTGAATTTTGCAACATTTGGAATATAATCATATCTATTTATTAGATACAAGAAAATTTGGCAAAAATCATATTCATATGAAACATTAATTAAATATTTTGTAATAATAGAATTTATAAAATTTATAACAAAATTAAAAAATTAATTTGTCCGAACAAAATAATGTTAAGCGGGACAATGATTTATTTAAAAAAATTAAAAAAATCTTAAAATCTTAAAATTAAAAAAATTAAAAAAATTTAAAATTTAAAAATTCAATCCATGTGTACCTCTTTCTGACACTCAACAAAGAGGTGCGTAGATCTTTCATACTTCTCCTCGCTCCTAATTGATGCGTACAATATATGCACCAAAAGACTTGCCGGGACCGCCGGTGCGCTTGGTTTTAAATCTGATCTCAAATATACGCATCCCACTTCGTATCTTTTCCCTGAAAAGAACCGTACCCCTCTCCTCACTTTTACATTATTTTATGAGTGTTTTGAGTTTTTCTAAAGTGTAAACGTCCCTCCAAAGAGACCAAGTGTGGCCAGTCTTCAAATTTCTTCGTACCCGCATGGGTCCGGTTCGTCCCATGTCCAATTCGCATTCACACGGAGCATTTTTCTGTTGAACGAGTCTTCAGTTGTAAAATCTGTCGTTGATAAGTGTTAAAATGAATTCATTTTTACGGGTATTAAAATGAATTCATTTCATTTAGGGAAGAAATTGTAAAAAAAACACAAAATTATAGATGAAAAGTTTATGTTCAAACACTAGCAAAGTATAAAAATTCAAAAATTAGACAACCACGAATCCAAAATCTGTTACAATTAAGACCATATATTGAAGGATGGATATTATATGTTGAGTCCTTGACACGAGCTTTGCTTTAAATGTAACTGTATGGCCCATTTTTTGTAATGCATGGTGTAATTACTAATTATGGGGTATGTATTAAAAGCATAAAATTAATCAGCCTAATTCGGATATTTCACACAAGTTAAACCTACACGGTGTTAGCATTAAACACAATATGCGGGTGCAATGAGAAAACTGGTAAATAATAATGCGGATTGAAGATTATTAAGAAAATGTGGAAGATGATTACATTACAAAACTCATTAGATTAAAATTTGATATACCAACTCCTTCTTTCCCCACACAATTTTCCCAAGCTCAAAATAAAAAAACTAGTTTAATTACACAAGAAAGAACACCGCTAATTGATCTCTCTAATCTGCTCTATAACCCAAATATTATTATTATTACTACACTCTCAAGCCACTAGCAATGGTGCGGTTGGTCTCAACCCGAGTCGTTTCATATACAGGAAGCTCCTCACTGTACCTGTAATCGCCTCCGATCACCGAGAGATGATCGAGCTCGAAAAGATCCGAGCTCGAACAACTCATTACATCATCATCTTCTTCCTCCTCCTCCTCGGCTTCGAATCTATAATTACTATTATTGCCATCCTTCCTCGTACCCGGGACAATGTTGTTACCCTTCTGGTGGCGATACTCTTTCAAGAACTCCCTAGCCATGTCCTCGACCTTCGGCTTCCTGTCGAATTCGGGCTTCGACTCCACGCTCACCGGGTGGAATGTGACGTTCCTTTTGACCCCGTTGCGAAGCTTCTCCCTCGCGGAGGGCGAGTTCTTGCTTAAACAAGATCTCGAGTAGGAAGAAGCCGATGAACAAGTGGACTCCGAGTTCTTCTTGGGTGTTGTTCCTTTACCGTTTTGGCCAGCTTGGAACAGGGAGTTGATGAAAGTTGCTAGCTTCCCGCCGGGAGAAATCGGCTGCTTGGCCTTCTTCAGGTTGTTGTAAATCTTCAAAGCCCGGGACTTTGACTTGACCAAGCGGTCCTCGTCGAACAGAGTCCTGGACTCTGTTTTAGCCGTCTTTATAGGCTTCGGAGGCTTCTTCTCCAAAGGGTAGGAGGAAGAAGATCCCTTCGGCCTTGTCCGGTAGAAGGAATCGTTGTCGGAGGATGAGAATCCGCCGGAGCTGGAATCCGACGAGCTCGAAGTGGAACTACAAAATAGAGGATCCTGGTCAAGATACCGGTCGAAGTGAGGTGGCTTTTTCCTCTGTTGGGTGACGACGACCTTCTCGTTGACCTTCTGGTCCATCCACTTCTCGATCAAACAAGCCCGGCGAAGCGCCAACACATCTCTCTCCTCCTCCTTCTCTCCCCTGTTTCCTTTAGGAAAGCTCGGTTTTTTCGACTTGGGTTCGTTGCAGTTGAACTTGGGATTTTCGTGGTCTCCCTCGGCCATGGAGCGGTAGATTTCGTCGAGGAGGGAAGAGGAGAAAGTTGGGTTCTTGTTGAACCTTTCCTCTTCTCTTCTCGGGTGTTTCTCCAATTTGTACATTGTTTGTGGTTTCTAAATGGTAATGTGTTTCACCTTTTGGTTCCAACTGAGAGTGAGTAGCCCAAAAGCAAAATATGCAATGTAGAGTGGAAGAATAGAAAGAGAACAAAGCAAAGACAAGACAAGACACCACGGAGAGAGATATAGAGATGGGAACTGTTATAAGAACAGTGAGACAGTGTGTTCCTCTCTTTTATCTGCTGATATTGAACTGAAGCTTGTGTTTGGTTTGGTTTGGTTTTGGTTTTGGTTTGGTTTGGTTTGGTTTGGAGGTGGCTAATGAGAACAAAATTGCACGCCTTGGCTAGAGAAAGAGGGAGAGGAGAGTTGGACTTGGAAAGGATTTGAGAATTGGGGAAACAGAAGAACGGAGAGGGTGGCTTTATAAGGAGGGGTGGGATGCGCGTGGGTGCTCTGTACTAATGCTTATTTTTATTCTAAAAAAATAATGCTTATGTGGCCATGGTGGTGTTTCTTTGTTCCTTAATTTTTTTTTCTAATATATCTTAAATCAAGTACTTAATTTATCGAATTCAAATTAAGCTCAATGTGTTCAGGAATTAGATATTAGATAGTATAAAAAACAATTAATTGGACAAACTGTTTTCAGGTTCCTAAAATTTGCCTAAATCACTATTTTAGTCCCTTCAAATGAAATAACAACACAGTTGGAGCAAATGGATGGTTCAATAAATGGGTTTAGTATACCTCCAGAAAAAGAATAATTTGGTTTGGTATGATTTAATAACTAACAAGTAAAGACATTATTGCAGCCCACCATCTACATTATTGCAACGTCGAACTGCATAAACATAGAGACTAGAGAGTGTGACAAGAGAAAGAATATTTATCCTCTTCCTGGTTGGTAATTCCTGATTAATTTGCCTTTTTTTTGCCACAGTTGCAATAAAAAAAAATGAAAACCAAACCGATAAGATGGCATCAGAAATTATGATTGAAGCTGTTGCAATGAATGTGGTATAGGAAGTATTACTTTTTTATACCTTACATTGCATTAGAGAAAAAATCAATTTGGTTTGGTGGTTAAATCTCTATTTCTCTTACAAATTGTAACGACAAAATATTATGTAGTTTTATTTTCATATAATTTAATTTTTAAAATATCAAAACACTATAATTTTGTAACGTTTAAAATTTTAGTTATCATAATATATTTTCGATTTTTTTTTTAATGATTTGCATACATTTATGAGTTTTTAATACATTTTCACTAATAATATAGTTTTTAATGCATTTGTGTAGCTCCAAGATACCTCACCTAACCCAAAATTAGCAAATCTCGTCCGAGACATATAGATTGGCTGCCGACCGGTAATCAAATCATAGCTAATAACTTTCGTCGTCCTAAGGTATTCTAGGTTAATATACAGAAAACTTGGTACAAATATATCACAATGTAGTTATTTTAGTACGTGGGCTCAACATTTTTATCCTAGTTGATGCTTGGAAGCTTGCAAATTCGATGTTATTTTTCTGGGTTATATGTGCAAGAGGTCATACTGCTTTTATATAATGTATATATAATTTGAATTAATTGATCTGGTTTTAAAATATAAATTAAAATATGTTTTAAATAAATTTGATGAGAAATATGACTTATTTTTGTGCAACTTTGACTTGAATAATTTTTGGGATGAAAAATCTAATAAAATATATGTTTAAAAATTTAGGTAACTAAAAAGATATCATGAATTTGAAAATGAACATATGCTTCAAATTCGCTTTTTCTCTTATGATCTTGTTGTGTTATAAACATCCTATAACACACATGATATTTATCTTTATTCAAATATGACCATTCTAATACCATTATTTTGTTTATCAATAAATATTGAAATTTATTTTTGAAAAATATTATTCTATCTTTACTTATATATAACGAATTAGAATTCTTGAAATATAGTGATATTGAAAAAAAGTAAGAAAATTGTTTAAAATCTTGAGTTTTTTTTCTGCCTTTGTGATGATTTTGTCTATGAGATATTTTTCAAAAATAATTCTTAGTCTTTTGGATAATATCCTGCAAGAAAAACTCATAAATTTATCTATATCATTAAATATTATTTTTTAGAAATATATTATACTAGCCAAAATTTCAAATGAGTAAAAAATTATAATATTTTGATATTTTAAAAGTTAAAATGTACGCAAATAAAACCACATAAAAATATAAGATATCAAAGTAAAATTTTATCATTACAAAGAGCATAAAAAATAATGAAAAATGACTTGATTCCTTGGAGGAAAGTAAGGATTTAAGTAGGGATTTAACCAACGGACCAAATTGATTCTTTGGTGAATTATCAAACGTTCTCACCAACACAAAGAGTTTTTATTCATGTATTAGACTATCCAAAGATAAAATATTTGTGTTGGTCACAGATAATTAATCTGTGTAATGGATACACATATTTTTTTTTAATATTGGTCATATAACACGAAAAAAAAATTTCTGTAGCCACGTAAACACCTCATTTGCAAAACATAAATTTTTAATAATGAATTTACAAATAATCGTGCACATTAACAAGAAAACTATATTAGTTAGTGTGTAATAAACTTAAATTTCTTTTAAAAATATCGAGTTAGAGATCTATGTATAAATAATGATAATCAGAGCAACACCACATATAGAAAATTGGAAAACTTATTGAAATGGCGCAAAGTAAAATTTGTTATAGTATATGCTCGGGTATTAATATTGAACTGTGGTTGTTGCACGGGAAATATTTCTGGAAGTTAAAACGAAAGAGATCCGGCCAATGCTAATGATGATCGCCGGGTTGGTATGCCCCAACTCCGATATCCAAAAATATTGATCCGACAAGATATATAAGAGACGTTTGAAAAATGTACTATTCATGGCTGTGAAGTTTAGAATTCTATGGATCCGGAAATGGTAAAAGATACAAGACGGATTAATGGACAAAAATAAACTTCATATACAGTTCAACGTGTCCACTAATTTATTTTGAGTTACTGAATTTTGAAAGTGACAAAGTTCAATCATTGAATATTTAATAATGTTATATTCTAAAATAAAAAATTACTAATCATTTTTAGTTACTTAGAAATTTGAAAGTTCAGTCATTAAATATTTAATAATATTATATCTACGCTAAAAAATTTGAACTTGATACGTGATTTTGAAAATACTTTCGTTGGTTGAACCAAAACGTTCGCAGTTAATGTATATTTGCATTACAATCATGGATGCACATGGTAATTAGCACTTGTGATTAGCTGTTAATCTTTCCAATTACTGGTTCTGTACTTTCCATTTTCTTGTCCCTACTCGTCTAGCTTTGGCTAGACATTTGAATGGAATAAAGCACCATTACCGAAAACGAGCTATAGATGACAGTTAAAAAGCGGAATTACAGTGGTTATAAGATTGGCTGTAATCATAGAAAAGATTTATTGTATGGGGGTGATTATTTCGTTAGGATATTGTTAAATTGGCATTTAAAACCGGGCAGCAATTATCGCAGGAGCCCTGTTTAATTATCGAACGCAGTAACACTAACAAATCGTCATTACGAGAAGGATCCAAAGCTAGCATATAAAATCATCCCCTTATCTAAAATTATGGTGTTAGAATTGACAATTCAAACTCATATGTTATCATTTATTTCGGTTACCAACAAACTTTTAAGAAAAATATTATAACTTAACAAAATATTTTGAATTTGAAATCTTAAAAATATATCAATTTTAAATATATATTTTTTAACCATTCAATTATGTATATATTTTGAATCTAAATGAATTCACTTGGTGTAAATATTCGGATAGGTGATTTTAAAAAAATTGACTTCGCGAATAAGTAATCATTTGAGGTGATGTCTAGACTATTCTATCCAAGAATGGAAATAAAAATCATTCAGAAACAATGGTTCCAGGCAGGCACATGATTCTATTCCTCGCTTCAGACAACCTAATTATTACCATTTTTTAGCCAAAATTATCACCTTTATTCACCGCCTATGACAAGCAATTTAATTCACGAGTCTGATCTGATTGATGTGATTTTTTTTTTGCAGATAGTTCTGATTGAATGTACGACAAGTAGTCTTGACCCAGAAAAATGTACGACAAGTAGTATAGAGTCATATATAACTGTTAAAACAATGTCAGTTTAAATTTACTGACAGTAAAAAGGCGAAGTAAAAATATTACAAAAATTATGGCATCAATCGTTTATCACCAGAAATCCCCCAAAAATTAATTAGATCAAACTATAGTGGCGAAACGTATTACAATTTCTCATTATTGTTTTCTGATTCGGAGGCCATCCATAAAATTAAGAACACGACGACATGTCCGGAAGATGTTACAAGTTACAATACATGTATCAAAATTAATATTAGAATATTACTTATAAGTTCTCAAATCAGCTAATAAGAACTTTGGTCAGCTATTATTAACGATCTTTTAATTTAAATAATAGGTTTCAAATTATAATATTTGTCAATTTTCAAGAGTCTTGCACACCTAAAAATAAGATTAGTAAACTTATATACCATATGACGGACGGAACAAAAAATAATATTAGTCTATTACACCATTTATAGCAAAAATCAACTCAACGAACCAAAATTGCTGATGCAGAAATGTCACTAATATGATCTCTTTCTCGCGAGCAATGAGAACCAGTGATCGTGTGATTGGAAACTAAAGTGGGCGTGCAATGTTATAACAACTGGACAGTGGATTTTATGTAATTTCAGCATCAGATATTAACTGATCACATGATGAAGTGAATATGCCACTTCACGTAGGGCATGTTCAGCAGGTCAGGTCACAGGTCGAGCCATCCGATCCACATAGTTGGTTCTTGGTTAGATAATACCTTCTATCTCCGGGCACTACTCACATCTTTTCAGGCCCACCTCAAGACTCTTATTAGTTTCTAGGACTGATTCAAGTAGTAAAATATACGATAATTTTTTAAGATCAAGTTGAAATTTAAGCTATGTTTAACTATGAATTAATTGTGATTTAAGTGCTTGTAGTTTTGCGGCATAAAACAGTATCAAAATCTAAGATGTCTATAGATCAATCCTAAAAAAGTTGTGGTGTAAAAAATTTATCTTTAAAAAAAATTGTGATTTGAGTATGATGTTTTAATATCTACTTCAAAAAACTTGCTCTCTCATAAGTTAGTATTACCTATGTTTTTGGATTTAGAACAACATAATATTTAGTTCATTGCGTTGACTAATAAAGTTCGAATCAAATAAAATACTTAAAAAAGGCAAAACTTCCAAAGTATCTTATACTCTTGTTGTGTAAGATTCGGATCAAGAACAACAATTCATTTTTGTTGGATATTATTTCATAGGTTACGAAGTTTGGGTAGGAAGTCATTTTCAAGTTATTTTGGACCAAACTAATTTGATGAGAAGGGGCCCCGTGCGGTCAGGAACAGCTAGTACCAGGGAGCCAAAAAAATAATCTGCGGCTGATCCTGATTTGATGAAGTGGGGTCCACTCAGCAGGGCCCCACAAACCTGGTCTCGGACAGTGGGACCACCTCGGTGCCACGTGAACCATTTACTGTCTTTCCTTCCGCCTGGCAATCGTGTTGGCATACACGCGCTAACTTCATTGCGGGTCCCACCATTGTCTATCGCTTCACTGATACGCCTTCGTCAAGGTTATAAATGTTTGCTTCCCCTCCGGGAGCATGCTCGCCAATCGCAGCGTGCCACGTGTATTGCATGTTCTGCTTAGTTTCTCGCTGCCTATGTGCACGCGGGTCTACCTGGAAGCCAGGTCAGAACTCGGGGTCGAGTTCTCCGACCGTTGCCGGCGAACTTCGCGATGCACAATTACCGAGTTGATGTTTGTCGCGTAAATTTTGCTGCAGAACTGACGGCGTTATGCACAGATGGTACTAGAAAAGGAAATCTCGTGGCAAATTATAATAGTTACCGATGAGTAATTTTTTTTTGTTTTAAAGTAAATTGTTTTCACAATTTCAGATTTTGACGGTCATGTATTCGATCTTCCTACCTCATGTTTATTCATGAATACTTTGTTGTTATTATATCATGCAAGTCAAATTTTAATTAGTTGATGTAGTGATATTTATATTCTAGTTAGCAAAACTGAGATTTCATTTTAATACCTGTAGCGCACATATGAATTGCATACGTATGTATTTTTAGAAAAAAAATTTATATGTGATACTTTAAACTTAATTATGCACATATTTTTTTACTAAAGATTTAACATGGATATAAAATAACGAAAATAGAAGTATATTATGTGTAATTTATATAATATATGCATTCCAGAGGCCAATATCTTCTTATCTTCCCACCCAAAAAAAAAACGTTGTTCTCAAATCATAAAATGATCGATCGCATCATTGGTGCCGTGGAGTGTAATTTCTGAAATGTGATCGTAAAGGGTTAACACAATATATAGTCGATTTTTTTTTTCGAATTGTTTTCACAATTCTGGATCTTGGACATTTGTTGGAATTTGATCTTCCCACCCCATGCTTAATGATTGACACCGTATCTATCTATCATACCATATATGCGGTGGTTATATAGTCGACATTAGAAAAGGAGAAAATAGACTTTACATTGTCCTTGTCTAGTTGTACGCTCTGATTAAGAAACACAATGTTTGGAGACCATATACACCCTTGCACTAGTCATCATTAATATTAATTAAAATTTTCTTATTTGAATGAGACTCATCGTCAACAGGTTCATTCACGAAAACAAGTCCAAATGAAACATCAACGTCTCCAAAGTTATTGCAGTGGTTGAAGAAGCAGACTCCTCCTTGTGGGAAGGGCAATAACTATGGCAACAATATGTTTTTTTATTTGTAAGATAAAACTTGACTCGATTAATAATCAAATCATAACAGATTAATATTCGTGAATTTTACCTTTAGTGCATTTAAAAAATTGGAACTCAAAACATCTGGCTAATTTAAAACAAAAGTTCACCATTTCTTTACGTGTAGCGGTAATTTGACATATGTATCCATTTTCGTGTGCATGCACAATTCAGACAATACGACACAATAAACAAGTGGGTTGTCCCCTAATTATAAGTACACAATATCTAATCAAATTAGTTAAAATTGACAAATGATGAGCACGAGATAACCCAACTACAAAATGTTTGGCCAATTCAGTATAAGATGGATGCAATTCAGAAGAACTTAGAAGTTATGTCGGTAAGACTTACTTGCTATCTATTCGTAAGAGGACATAATCGGGTCCTACCCGATGCTATTATTAGAAAATTAGAACAAAGTACCACGTGAGATCCATATCAAATAGACCCAAAGAAGTTGCACCAATTAGTAGAAGGGGTGTAATATTTCAAGCTTTGTTACCATGCACGTGAGGTTGCAATTGATCTCATGTTGGTGGTCCATCAATCCAACTGAAGTCTGAAAGCGCATATGATTAGAAAAGAAAACCTATATTAGCTACACATGCAACAAGAAAGGATAAAATTGTAAATATTAAAAAAATAAGTGTGACTTGTAAAGTATAGAATAAAATGCAATCTATAGAATACTTATCGAGAGTCATCGTCACGATAAACCAGAGTGGTAGAGTGGGCGGTACGTACTACAAACTTCGTCACAAGTGCATGCATGTAGAAAGGTTGCAGTCGATCTCATGTTGGAGGTCCAATGATCGCATGTGATTAGTGAATTAGACCGAATATTGAAAATAACAACACGAATCCTCTATTTATAAGATCAGATCGATGCTTTCACAATTTGTTAAGATAATATTAAGATACATATAAATTTATATTATTATCTAAATTCTAATTATTAACTCACCCAGTTTTAAATTATTTGTTTATTTGTTTGATTATTAATGTTTCTTTAAGTGAACTACACTCACATTTTTAAATTGTTTCTTGTTATTTTTGTTAGTCAATTGTAAGTTCAACATTATAATTTTAATTTTTTTTAAATAATATGGGTTTGCAAATTTGTTTGTTCAATATTTTTGAACCAAATCTATTATGAAATGTAATTTTTAGATAGGACAATAATAAAACTCTAGATTTGTTCTTAGAAAACTAAAAAAATTTTGGTCTGTTATATCTTATATGGACTATATCCTTTGTCATTCATACGGGATATTCTGGCATCTGGCTATTAATTCGGTGATGATCATCATCTTGATGGTGAGAATTTAGTGTAAAAATGGTGAAGTGGGTTCTTCCGGGATTACGAAATGTAGAAAAAAAATGGAAGTAGATTAACGGTGGAAGCTGGAGTAGGTTAGGGAGGGGAATTTTTCGAATGGTGGATTTTGCTTTTGTGGATCCCAAGAGAACTGGTTTTGGGAGTCGGGATCAAGAAAGGAATAGATCTCTCTTTTTTTTTTTGATATAAAAGATGTACATAGCCACTGGGTTTTCTTGGGACCAGGAAAAAATGTATATGGGCATCTGGGTTTGTTTGAGGAGGGAGTGACAGAATCTCTTCTCTTTGTAAGGCTTATGTTTTTTTAGGATTTTATGGGATGCAATCATAGTTAGACATGTCTTATTATTTTGCAAAGTCATTCTTCTAATAATATTTGAAAAGTATAAAATTAGGGTAAATCCTTATGTTCAAACAACTTGGTTAGAACTAATACAAATTAAATCAAATAAGAGACGCGAATTCAATTAAAAATATCATGATCTCAACTTATATTTTTTAAAAATAGTACAATGTTCGACTTTCACAACTACTAATAGAAATGATGGAAGACTCTCAACGCCAAGTAATCTTTAAGGCTAAAGCATATCTACCATGGGCTTTTTTTTTGTTTGGGGGCAGTTGGGCCCCCGCGTGGACGTATCTACAAGGAATCACCCACCCACTGGGCCATTACCAAATAAGAAACAAGCTTCAAACTCATATGATTTGGATAGCGGATAGCCTTCAACATTTCTCGTCCATGGCAAGATGAACACTCCGAGTCTCTTTTTTCCTCTTTATCTTCACCAACTTATATAGATCATCGCGCCGCTATATGAATTTCTTATTCTATTAAAATTTTAAGGTTGTGAGTAGTTGCATTTTCCAATCTAATAAATCGGCACAATATATTTTTCACATTTTATGTGGGAGTTTATCGGGCTAAAGTTAATGCAAATCTGGCACAATTTTTCGTGTTTTTGAACGAGATTGTGTGAGCATAACGAACTATGAATCTCTTTATCATATTTGACTGTGATATCATATATGAATTTTTATATTTATCCAAAATTTTAAAGTATAATGCGTAGGTGAACGTCCGTACTTATAAATAAATTTAATATGATCGCTAAATGACTTGTAACCAAAACTTGTTATAAATTTCTAAAAGATCGAATGTTCAAATCCGGACATTTTACAAAAATCTACATTTCAAAAAGCAAAAACAAACTCAAAACATTTGTAATTCCCTTGTAGATATTCTCCATCAGTTGCTTTGTATGGTAGGCTTGTCTTCCGCGTAATTACTAAGATTACATCGTATTAATTGACTTTTGATCAGTTTGATCTCTACTCCATTTAATAATTATTTATGAGTTGATAGCGACTTTTTCAGTAAAATTCAATTACGCCGTAATAGAGAAACTTTAGTTGTCAAAAATTCAATTGTCGACTGAAATTTGTCCATTTATTATATTTAGTTAACTTCCGCCGATGTTTTCTTGTATATATGGAACGTCCTATTTAATTTTATTTCACCTCTTTGATTTTACTAAATTGTCGCCATTCAAACCAAAAAGGAGGCGAAAATTAGTGATAAATTTGGTTTAAAATGTTCAACCAACTTCATCTGAATATTTTCCTCTCTAATTTATTTTCATTGCTCCTAACACAGTACAAGAATAATAAAAAAAATAAGGAATGAGTTTCAAGATCAAATGGAAAACTAGAAATACGGAGAGAACAAACACGGATTGTTTTTTAAATCATCTTTGTCGATTAGATAAATTTCTAGTATTTTTTTTATAAACAAACTTTTTTTTTTGTCTAAAAATAAAAGTATAGTTACATCGATAAGAATATAAGATATGCTACCAAATCTTTTCAATAGCAAACTAGTAATACAACCAAATAAGTTAATAACCACATCAAAGTTATACTCGATTTTCTTCTGACATTTTTAATTATATTTTTTCCGAGCAATAACGACGCTGTCATGTTTGTCTCAATTGGGTGATCACAATTTTTCTTTAAATTAAATTTGTATTAATCCTCAAGATAATATTCAAAATAATTATACTAAATATACTTGGAGTACAAAAAGCAAAATAACTAAATAAACACTTATAAGAAACAAGATAAATGTTATATAGATGACATAAAAAATATACCCAAAATACCATAAAAATCTAAACCAATCGGATGACCACAGAGTAGTTCCAAACCCGCCTCGTTTCAATTTCAAACATCGAACAGCCGCGTGATCCTAACGGTAATTAACCGCCTCCCTCTATCTCCCGCCCATTTTAAAGAAAAAAACATTCTTATCTCCTCGTTCCAATTCCTATTCCTTCCTTGTCCATCCTTCTCTAGCACCAGAAAATCCGGATTTCTGGTGCTTGAGAAGAGATAACTTAACCGAAGAGACTGACCCGAATCGCCATTTGTGAAAAAAAAACAAACGTCCACCATTGTCAAAGTTTTAAGATCACCAATGGCTGGCACTGGGTCTATTATCACATACCATGACTCCCACGACGCTCGTGTCGACTACTTTGACTATGCACACGATGGACCCAGCCCGAGCCTCGCAGACTTATCGTCGTCCGCTGACATTTTTAACGACCACCCGATGCAGGGGATTGTCCCTGACCAACCAACCACTGGTGTTGTTGGTGATCATATGTGGACTATGGAACCCTTCATCCATCTTGATGACTCGTCGTTGTGGAATGGCATTTTCGACGAGCCAGCGTGTGGATATGACGTACCAGGAAACCCTGCGATGGATCCTTTGAATTATATTGACATGAACCAGACTCAGAAATCGAGAATGGGGGAGAGTAGTAACACGGGGATGGGGAAGGCGGTCCCCGTCTGGCCGCCAGACCCTGTTCCATTTTTTTGTAGTTGCTGCACCGTACTCAGAGAATTGGTCCACTCTGATGGTAGGCTTGAAACCTCAAGTTGTTTACTGAACATGTCAATGGATAATTATGTATCAATTTGGTTTTTTGATGATTAATTTTCCTTTTTATTTATTTATGTGCGCATAGGTATTTCTACAAGGAAACTCGAAATCCATGGGAGAATCGGGAACGTTTCTCATGCCGTTCTTGAAATCCGAGACAATGTCAAGTCGTTTCCTGCAGTTCCTGAGTACCAGATGTTTGAGTAAGTTCGGTCTCTTACAGTGCTTGGTCTAAACTTGCCAAATTCAAGTTTAACACGGCTATTCATAGTATCTCATGCTTACTGATCTGATACTTTCAGTTTCTGCAACAAAAATATAATGGACGTTGACCAATTTATGAGGCAATACTGCTACGACCAGTTAAGAAAGGGTTTTGTGATGTTACCCGATCCACTCTCTCTATTCTACCGATCTCTGTGTGTTGGTTTCGAGTGGGACTTGGCCGATTCGTGTCATCAGAACCTCTCCAACCCTGCCCCGGTGAACTCGGGTCAGTATCAATTCCCATCAACATTTATGTATTACTTTGTCTTCATTTCCTACATTGCAGGATACATATTGATCTTTGATCCTTTTGCAGCGCATCAAGAGACGGAAAAAGAAGCCAAAGGTAAAGGACAGGCGCATGCGGAATGTACAACAGGAGGAGAGAGCACGAGAATGCTCGAGAAGAAGCAATATAAGAGCGTGCTTTCTAAACAGGTTTGAGATCAATCAGTAGTTATCATCGTTCAACTTATATTAGATAACTTGTTTATTATCAGTGATGACATTTCTAATCCATGTTTTTACTTGTATTGTCGGCCGGGAGTAGTGCAGAGGGCAAGAACCAAACTAATGTCATTGAGAGAGTTCCAAGAGTACTTCCATCTCCCTATCAGAGTCGCAGCCAAGAGTTTAGATCTGTGTCCTACTGTAGTCAAGAATATTTGTAGAAACCATGGTTTGGCTAGATGGCCATATAGAAAGGTTCGTTTATTAAAACTCAAACTTCAATTATCTAATTTATTTTCATTAATGCTCTACATTTCTGACTTGGCTTTACATTCTGTAGCTTATCAGCAACCATAACAAGATTAAAAAGTTCAAGCTGCTGTTAAATTCGACCTCCCCCGAAGAAAAGGCGACCGCGGAGGTAGAACTGAAGAGGGCTGAAGATGCAATCGCTAATATTTATGCTATAGCCAATAGACCACGCCAATATAGTTAGTTGTACAGCAATAACCAATGACCAAAAGAAGTTGGCATTAGGCAAAAATAAGTATAGCTGCAAGTTATAGCACATTTTGTGAAACATTTCTTGTAAATCAATCAATTGATGACATTTTCTACATGAACCAATGACCAAAATAAGGTGTAGGCAAAAAACTATGTATTATCTGATATTCTAGCACATTTTGTGCACTATTTCTTGTAAATCAATCAATTAATGACATTTTTAGAAAACATAGATTAATAACGGATTATAAAATCAATCCGCTTATTCCATGTTAGTATCTCAATAGTACCACATAATAATCATCAAGTTGTAATGCCAAGAAGTGCCACCTGTATGCTTATAACAAGGCGACATGAACTGTTCACTTATTAATTGTCTTTTTTTTTTATTCGACAAATGATGTTCACTTGCCCCTTGAACCAAGATCGCCCCAACTGGCATTTGGCAGCTAGAATCCACTTCGGCCGGCCTTAGCTTGTCATCATCCTTGACGAGGATTTAGCTACAATCGCCTACCAAATTACCTGGGAAGAAGCTCCACGGATTACAATGAAAATAAAGCTACGTAGTTGATGCCGGAAAGCTTAAAGGTGTTCGCTTCCATGGACAGACAAATGAACCATTGCGAGGTTCTCAGAAGAAACAGGAGCTCTTCCCCTTGTTATGGTACTTCTCCTCCTATGGACAAATACTTTTGCCTTTTCCCAAAGAAAGGGACAGGTACCCCTGCAACTCATGTCTGTGTGAAGCAAGTGAAGCAAGATGTGTCTGAAGAGTGGGACGAGACAATGCCATTGCCCGGAGACATCGTTGAAGGGTTCTCTGAAGATGGTAGCGGTGAGTTCTTTGTGCCTGCAAGGGGGAAGACATCCGATATCAGTTGGCAACTCGGGAAGATAAGCCGGCAGGTGGAGACCATTTGGCTGAAGGTGAGAAGGGGTGACAAGACACTCAAGCTTCGAGCAGGTATAGTGGAAGAGAGGAGCTCGTTGCTCAAGCGAAGGTTCTCTGTCAAAGCGGCCACGGACGATCGTCACGTGGTGGTCTTGGCGAATCTGACCTCCGAAGAATGTGGCGAGCTGCAAGGTTAAAAACTTCACCGTTGTCTTAAACTTTTTGTCAAATTGGGATAGATAGGGGACTTGAAATTTGATTTGAACCATTGTGCAGAAATGAGCAGGAGGGTGGTGAGTGTGGATTTCAGGGGATATGGGAAAAAGGGCGTGAGATATGACTGGAACAAGGCAGTTGATACCCATCTCCCTGACAAGCAATGCAGTGTGTTTGGTTCCATCCTGTTCCTTCCATTACAGGGCGAATACCAGACTCAGCCTATTACCGCCAGGTGCATCGCCTGGTTCTCGGCTGCTGTTTCTTCAGGGATTCCTCTCGTCTTTGTCAATATCCAGACCCAAGAGGCTGTGAACTTGGTAATCTTTTGCTTTGCCAACTAGATTCCTGCAGATTGATTTATTCAGAAGTAACATAAGTTTTGATCAGGAGAAAACATTGTGCACCGGGAAAGAGCCGACATGGAGTGGTAAGCATTACCCTAATAACGCTGCTCCACAACCAACAGTTGAGGGTGTTAGACTCTGGTTCTTACCTGGAATAGCAGAGGACGTACTCATCCTTACGCCTCGTCCGGGAGAAGATCGCTACGGAATGGACATAACAAGGACAGAAGAGGTAAGAAAAGTTCACGAAATTCCGGTATCTACTTGGATCCCTTGAGATCATCAATGATCTCTGACTGTATCAGCAGGGTTTTATCTGCGTGTACTCGGTGACGAAGGACTCGGCAGCGGACAGGGCGGGGATGGGGAACCTACATGAAGAGGCGAAGAAAAGCAGCCATCTGCTTGTGGTGTCTAGGTTGGCAGGCAAGAGCCTGATGCCTTCAAGTGCCTGTTCTTTGGGCCTAATACATTGTTGTGATCACAATGAAGTGAGGGAGAATTTGGCTTCTGCAATTCTTCTGATGGATCCCATTAGGATCCACTTCATGGCTTGGCCAAGGGGCAGCCAGATCCAGACCCTTCATAGTAAGACCAGCTCAGTTGGTGTTGCAGCCCTCAGGCCTCCTGATCCTTGAAATGTGCTTCCTTCTTCATATGGAAACTCAACAAAGCAGTTGAATTGCAGAGAGACTACTTTGTAGTAAAATCTCAATCTTATTTCAAGATTTCTTCCTACTTTCGATTTAAATGTTCCAAATCAAATAGATGCTCGCTTTTTTTTTTCCATCATTTCAGAAATATCAATACCATTTTTTTAAGTATACATGTCTTTAAAAGTCTTTCATTACATCATTAGAATTATCGAATAGGAATATACTATGAATCATAGGATGAAGGAAAATAAGATATACATAACAATACACAAGATAACTAATTAATTGATATATATAAATAAAATTATCTATATAATGACATGAAAATCTTTGGAATACAAAATGCTTAATTTATTCACAAGGTGAGAAATTTAAAAAGGCATGGGGATGTCTAAAAAGTAATCCCCATCATGGGGATTACTTTTAGTCCATTGGATGAAAATTTTGAACTTAAAATTCTAATCTAACGGTTATTATGTTTGAGGATAAAATTGGTACTAAACTAATAAACTGAATCACTTATTATCTATTATTTCCTTATCATATTTATTTTTTTCTTTTAAATTAAATATAATCCCGTGATTTACTACATCCACATTTAATTTGAACATTTAAATTTTTGAATACAATTATATGTGTTCCTATATTTTTTTTCTCTGAATCAATAATTATAATATAATACTATTATCGAAACAGGATACACTGTCAAAAACCCTAGACAATTAAACAATCCCACCGCCGTAGATCTAAACCCTAAACAATTAAAGAATAAACAACCCCCACCCATACGACGACAACCACCCAAAAATAAACAATTCTCTTCCCCCCGTCGTCGATTTAAAACAAAATCAACACCACCTCCCACCGTCGTCGTAATCGTAAATTGCCACAATCGCCGAAAAACACAAACCGGAAAATCGCCACCATCGTTGGAAAGCACAAACCAAAAAGTGCCACCATCGCCGAAACCCACCCTCGTCGCCCCGACCTATTCTCTACTCGTGCTCATTGGTTATCCCCAACACCCAGACACTCTGGAACTCCGGCTCGTCGCCCCGCAGTCTCCAAGCCACTCGTCATTCCGGAACTCCGGTTCTCGATAGTCGCAATGTTGGTAACTGTCATATGCAATGTTGGTACATGTTATATGCAATGTTGGTACCTGTTATATACAATGTTGGTACCTTCCATATGCAATGTTGGTACATGTTATATGCAATGTTGGTACCCTTGCTCGGTGATGTTGAAAACTGTGTTGGTACCAATATTAAATGACAAAGGTACCAATACTCACAACAGAAGATACCAATATTAGAGAGCATATGTACCAATATTTAGGCATATGTATTACCATGAGTCGACGACAGTGGTGGTGGTGGTGATGGTGATGGGTCGGCGAAGAAGGAGGAGGAAAAACAGAGTGTTATTGTTTTGGCGTTTACGTGGGGGTGTAATTTTTTGAATGAGATAATTTTTTCTAAAATTATTATTTTAGAGATTTGATTTTTTGAATGATTTAGTAGTTAAATATTTTGTAGCAAAATTTCATGAATTACATATCCTCTTTAATGCCTCCCTATTTTTAAACTATCCTAAAAGGCACAAAATGACAAGAAAAGACACAAAAATATGTGAAAATGTAAGACAATATGCTAAAAGACACAAAAAGAGAAGTAAAGGCACACAAATATGTGAAATGGCAAGAAAATATGCAAAAAGGCATAAAATGACAATAGAAGACATAAAAATGTGTGAAAAAGGTAAGAAAAAAGGTTAAAAAGGCCCTAAAGGAGGACAAAAATAGTGTCGGTCCTTAAATATGATGTAGGTGGATCGAATTTTATGACAATCTAGATCCGAAATTGTGGAAACAATTTAATTTAAAAAAACTCCAATAAAAATAGGTGAAGAAATATTGGACTTTTTTCTTTTTGCTTAAGCAGAAAGACGATTTTCTAAATACTATAGAAAAAAAAGTTCTGCCTTTGTTGGCAACATAAAAAAATGGGGTGATTCACTTGGCCAACACTACATGAAAACGATGTCATTTCAAGAGAAATTAATCAAGCACTCATGACTTATGCAGCTAGTTA
>SOPF01028609.1:0-12674 GCA_012979155.1 Hypericum perforatum
AGACACTAACAACTTAAGATCTTTAGAAAAGTTCATGTCACGATAAAATTAGAAGGATATGGTAAATTCCATAATGAGAATTAGTTCATGCTTTTCAAAAACTTCATAATTGGATTAAGCGACCACTAGTGTAAAAGACTGATTAAATACTTTAGAGAATTTAGGTGGCACGGTTGTAGTAACCGACTCTCACTTGTATCATGAAAATGTATTAGTTGACTTGCATAAGGACTAACTAAGTGAAATAAAAAAAACTTGGTGCTCTTCTATGTTAAAAAAAGGGTAAATTATTCTCAGGTCCCTAAGTTATGACCTTTTTTGGGTAAGATTCCTGGATAATTTGAATTAGATGTAAGGTTCTTACTTTTTGAATCAATATTGATCTCGATCCCTAAAATAACTGAGGATGATGTCATCGCTCATTTTTTGATTTTTTCATGAAAATGACCAAAATAACCATACATAAAAATCAAAATAAAATTGATCTTCATCTCTTTTCATCTTCAACCTTCATCTTTATCTCTCTCTTTATTCTAACTTAAAAACGATCCTAGGATACAAAACACAATTAAATACAGAACACAATCCTATATACAAAACACAATCGTCTTGTCGAAGGAGAAGAGAAGGTCAAATAGCACCCCTCTTTTGTCAAAAAGCAACCCTGGACATAGAACACCATTGACAAGGAAGAGCTATTCCCGAAAATGACTAAGAGCTGTTCGTCTTCATCGACAACAAGGAGCTATTCTAAAAAATGACCAGAAAGCGACCAACATCGGCATTGGCGATAGATTATAGCCCATCTATTTCCCCTCTGAGAAGTTTGTCGTCATTGCTTCCAATGGGACCTAAACATGGGATGGCGAGTTCCACAAGCTGCACACTAAGGGCGTGGTCTTCGAAGTGTCCAACCCAGAGAGATGGCAGATCATCACCAAGAATAGGTACAAAAACCCTAATCTGATTAGAATTTAGACCGAGCTTGGTCTTTGAGGAATCGAATTTATCGAGCCTGGTCTTCGATCTCCCCTTTTTCATCATCTTCTAGAGAAAAATCTACACAAATTTGAGCTTTAAAGGAAACCCTAACCTAGATTTTTACAAAAATAGAAAATTAGGGGAATTTTCATGAAGAAATTAGAAACTGGTGGAAAGGATATAAGAATTGGGCCGATGGGTTTACCTTTTTCTTTTTTACATTAGTTAATTTTGAAGCATGGGTTTTGTTCCTTTCGATGGGTTTCATGATCTGGGTTTCACAGTTGATTGTTCAATTTTGTTTGGTAGAGGAAATGGTGGATTTGATTGTGGATTGTGGGGCTATTCCACCTCTAGTAAACCACCTCTAGGCACTGCCAGTTAAGCTAAGGGTCTCATACCTTACGAGCATGAGGTTGAGAAATGGAGTACGATTATGGCGGTAGTGTAGGAGGTCAGAGCAGGCTTCTTAAGGAGGGAGGGGTAGGAGTTTTTGCTTAGGATGAATTTCTGGGTTTAATGTTCTTGGTCAAAGGATAAACATAGATATTTTTTATTTTTGGTTTAAAGGTATAATAGTCATTTTTATGATAAATTTTTCTTAAAAAGTTGCTGACATCATCAAGTGATCTATGACCAATATTTCATTATAAATTAAAAAATCTTAAATCAAATTTGGATAAGATAGGGACCCTACTCAAAAAATGGACATAAATCAAGGACTTGAGGGTAATTTACCCTAAAAAATGTTCTTAAGGGATGTGAAAGAAATGAAAGAAATTTGAAATGTGGAATGTGGAAAGCAAGGTGAAATGTGAAAGAATGCTGGCAGAAGGGCAGTAGTCAAGTAAATAAGTAGAGGTAAAGTAGTCTCTAGCCTGACTAAGAGATAGCTTGATGATAGTCGTAAAACAATATTGGGACAACAAAGTTGTATCCAACCTGGTAACATCTGATAAGTGAAGTCCTAAGTGCCGTGCAAATTGAGTACTAACCATGCTGACTTAAAAAAACTTTGGGATGAGGCCACGCTAAAAAATATTATAAGTGCCTTAATATCTAGTCATCTGCCTTGTGCTTATTGATGTTGAGTTTCTCGTGATCTTACTATTTCTGAATGATTAAAATTATGGGGAACTACTTTGATTTGTGAGCTGGACTTGATTTGCAAAATTAACTTGGCATTGAAATTACTAAGGATAGTCTCTTGTTAATGGTTTATTAATTCATTATGATTAAAATGCAAGTAGTCGATTCTTCAATATCTATTTCATGTGTATGTATTATGTGTTTTTATTTATTCTCTTAAGTTTTTTATATTTTGAATCTATCTCTTAGTTCAAAACTCTTGCTTGGGGACCAACAAATGCTAAGTGTGGGGATGTATAGTATTTTGAATTTATTTTTATACATTTTATCTTTAATTTTATGGATAATTCTCCTCAGGCCACTCGGATTTTTGGAAATTAGTGATTCAGCTCCTCTAGTTTTTTTTATTATTTAGCCCCTCTAGTTTGTAAAAAGGATATTATTTAACCCTTGTTTCCGGAATCAGCTCTTTTCACCGACGAAAATGGACCTAAGATTACTAAAATACCCTTTTTCTTTAAAAAGTAAAAAAATAAATTGAAACACAATTATAATTCATATTGAGCTAAAATTTTTTATGAGGCATCCTAAAAATATACATGATATATGTAAAATATTTCAGAAAGTTTGGAGGCACAGAAGTATTTTTTTTTCCAACGTGCCAAAATTTTATAAAATCATATAAAATAGAAAATTTGTCTAATTGGGCTAAAACTTGTCCCATGTGTCTTTAAGCATCTTAAATGAATTTAGGAATCAAAAAGTCTAGATTCTCACAAGCCAATTTTGAAAAAGTCTAGAGATATTAAAAATATAGATTTTTAATTTATTTTTGGGCAAATTACTCTCAGGTCCCCGGTCTTTACCAAAATCTCTTATTGGGTCCCTCTTTTGTCATAAATGGTTAATCAGTCCCTATTTTATTCAAAAATGTTGGTCTCGAGTCCCCACCAACCAAATCGGACTTTTTTATTATTTTTTTGTCATGTGAAATGACTATTTTACCCTTCACAAAATGACAAATTTTATCTTATTTTTGTCGTTTTGTGAAGGGTAAAATAGTCATTTCATATGACAAAAAAATAATAAAAAAGATCAATTTGGTCGGTGGGGACCCCAGGCCAACATTTTTAGATAAAACACGGATTTAATACTCATTTATGACAAAAGAGGGACCCAATAGGAGAATAATGTAAAGATTAGGGACTTGAGGGTAATTTGCCCTTTTTTTTTACTAAATATGGAGTCTTTAGTAAATATCACATAGAACAAGTTTTAGGTCCTAAATTCACTAAATATGCTTAAGAACACATGAGACAAGTTTCAGCCTAATTAGACAAATTTTCTATTTTATATGATTTTACAAAATTTTAGCATATTGGAAAATAAAAAAAATACTTTTGTGCCTCCAAAATTTCTGAAATATTTTACGTAAATCATGTATATTTGTAGAATGCTTCATAAAAAAGTTTAGCTCAATACGAATTATGATTGTATTTCAATTTATTTTTTTACTTTTTAAAGGAAAAAGGTATTTTAGTAATCTTAGGTCCATTTTCGTCGGAGAAAAGAGTTGATTCCGGCAACAGGGGTTAAATAATACCCTTTTCACAAACCAGAGGGACTAAATAATAAAAAAAAACTAGAGGGGCTGAATCACTAATTTCTGCAAACCCAAGGGGCCTGAGGGGAATTATCCTTTAATTTTATATTGTTTTAGTTAACTTTTGAGATTTAAGTGACTAATGATCTCATTGTGCTAATTTATAAGAAAATATGCAATTTTGAAAAGGAATTCTACTCGAAAGAGGAGTCTAGCATGGACATTTATCTTGGAAAGTGCATTTTGATCAATTTGGTACAGAATTATGAGAAGCTTATTAGGGATGAAATTGAAGATCTTTCTTTCTTCAAGAAGAAGAATTTATGGTCAAAAAACTAAAGACTAATCTTGTAGAATATTATTGTGGAAATTTTGGAGCAAAATTAGAAATTCAGTTTTCTAACAAATTAGAACTCTAAGGATGACCTTTTTAGCTTTTTAGGTTTAGTAGGGCTGTAAAAAACAGTAGTAGCTTTAGTTTTAGAGATCTCATGTCATCAAATCTCCCTATTCATCATATTTTCTATTTCATAGATTAGGTTTATTATAAGAAACTAATCATCTTGGTGGATTTGAGGGAGGAACCTATGGTTGTGAGGATCTTGTTTTCTTAATCTTATTCATTAGTATTTACTTATTTCTTGTTCTTAATATTATTCTTAAATGGTTAGCAGTCGTGAATTTATTCTAAAACTAACATGTCATCGATTTCTGATTAGCCGCTGTAATTAGGGATTGAACGAGGAGCAAATTTAATTCAGCAAAGAACGATTATTACCAAGCTAATTAACTAAGAATAAGTAAGGCTAGCTTGTACATACCAAGGTTTCGAGTATAATTGCAAGGAGTAGGAATATTTATTCTTAGTGCTATTATCTTGTAGTTGCCCTAGCTTGTGAGATAAAAAACAACTAATTAGGCAATTGTTTGGCTAGTTTATTATAGGATGTTATTGGTCTCTTTGCGATCGTGGGAGGTTCATCTCTATTTTCTAGATAAATTAGAGTATCTTTAGTGATCCAATGATTGACCACGTGGTATTCTAACCTTGAATCTACTGTTTGTTTCTCATTGTTTTTGCATATATTTATTTTCCTTTCCTTTTCTTATTAGGTTTCTTTCAGTCATTCACAAATCTCCCTCCATTTTACTTTATCTGTTTAGTTTGTTAGATTAATTGAATATTCGTCCCTCCTTAAATCCAACTCGATATTTCCACTTACTACAAATTAGTGAACCATAGATATCAATTTATTTTGAAGGGTTTCGATACACTCGTCATAACCCCTCTTTCTATTTCCTTTAATGACTCTTTCTCTTTCTTTGTAATGGCTATTTTTATGTTGGACAAATTACCCTCAGGTCCCTGGCCTTTACATTATTCTCCTATTGGGTCACTCCTTTGTCATAAATGAGTATTAAGTCCCTGTTTTATTAAAAAATATTTGTCTCGGGTCCCCACCAACCAAATCGGACTTTTTTTAATTTTTTGTCATGTGAAATGACTATTTTACCCTTCATAAAATGACAAAAATATGATGAAATTTGTCATTTTGTGAAGGGTAAAATAGTTATTTCACATGACACAAAATTAAAAAAAATTCCGATTTGATCGGTGGGGATCCGAGACAAATCTTTTTAATAAAACAGGGACGGACTAATTATTTATGTAACAGGAGGGACCCAATAAGAGATTTTGGTAAAGACTAGGGACCTGAAAGTAATTTGCCCTTTTATGTTTGATACGTCTAATGGCTTATTTTTTACATTTTCACAAATATCTCATCTTTTAAAAATGAGACCACCATATTAGAATGTAGAATATTGATTGTTACCGACAAGAAGAAGGATACCAAACCCTGAACAACCTATCTAGCACACAAAAATTAAAGTCCGCAAAAAAAGGTACAACAAAAATAACAAAGGAGTTTTGATCTTTCTCCAATAATAAGGTTTAATGTTATCTATTACGATTATCAGTAAAATAGAAGGATTAAGGAAGGGTTATAGAGAGGAAGAAGGAGAAAAATATGAGGGAAGAATCGAAAAATCTGTGAGATCACAAAAGGAGAGCTTTACAAATTTTACTTCGATGTCCATTATAGAGAATTGTGGGTCTATATATGTAATTTTATAGTTAACCGCCTAAACAACGTTCGTAACCGACGTAAACCACTTTTTAGCTTTTCCCGCCTGGTGACATGTCATGCCTTTTCTTGCTAACTAATTTGCTGCGTCACTTTATTAAAATCCGCCAACGAGAAAATACACACGTACTTCAGTAGAAGACCGATCACTTCTCCCTGTGCTCACCAGTTCTTCGATAAAAGTCCAAAATAATATCTTATCCTTTAAAGCATCATTGTCCTTAAGGATAATTCTGGCTCAAAGCTCATACCACTAGAAATTGAGCCACTAGAGCTGAGTAATCCTCTCATGTAGCTTCATGTGCATCTAAACTTGACCATTGGATGAATACTTGGATCACAGCCTGGTTATTGTACTTGTTCACCTTCCGATCTAAGATTGCAATTAGCTCCAATTTGAGCTGATCTTTTGTAGTCATTGAAGGAAGTTATGTGACCATATAATCAAACAAAACTGGACTACAACTTTGCATCAAATTAGTTTCTAATACCAAGTCATAAGTCTCTAGCTAAAAAATCTTGCAATTAAACCTGAACTTGCTCTCACTTATCTCCCAACACATATTAGGACATAGTTTGCTGCAAGATACTCTTGATCCATCAGCTTAGGATATGGTCATACTCGAAGTCTGCAACTTATCCAAATTAAGTTTATCGACTAAATTGGAATCAATAAACGTGATTATGCTACCAGTGTCCATTAAAATTAAGATTGGCCTCTTTTTGGTTCATCCTTTCAACTTTAGAGTACCACTTCTTATACTTATGTTAATCGCATGCATCAACAATTCCACATATTCATTTGATTCTCTTGCTACTTCATTATCATCGCCCACTGGTTCTTCCCTTTCAATGTCACTTTAATGCGTGCAAAGCTTTTCTTCTTCTCTTGCACACTTTTCCATGGTCAAGTACCCAAGGAGCTCCACAACTAAAACAATTTTGGGTCATTTGTCTTCCAGCAAAAATGTTTAACGAATTGCCAAAATTGTTCCATATACCCACTGGTTCTTCCCTTTCAATGTCACTTTAATGCGTGCAAAACTTTCCTTCTTCTCTTGCACACTTTGCCATGGAAAAGTACCCAAGGAGCTCCACAACTAAAACAATTTGGGTCATTTATCTTTTGAGCAAAAGTGTTTAACGAATTGCCGAAATTGTTCCATATACCCAGGTTACTATTCCAACTATTTGATGTTTACCCCAACAACTTGGATAACATTCTTCCTTGTTGGAACTTCCCACCACGAACTTTTTGTGCTGCCTTCTAGTCCAATTCATGAAGTTAGTGATGTGATCTCGGTAGGAGAAACACGATTTGCACGGATCTATTGTTGTCTAGAATAGATGAGACCTCGAACCCACGAACTGGACTAGCAAGAACCTCGGCAAAAGAGCCTCAACCCGAGCCACGAACAATCTGAGAACTCCAAGTCACGTCGTATCACGCCACAAATGAGGATGGCAAACTCGTTTGATAAGTGAAAGATTCGTTCAACCTAAATGTCACACTAGCTTAGGCAAGAACAAGCTGAGTTAAACTCACAAAGTCAAGAGACTTAATTTTATTCAATTCGAATGTAGGGTGTCTTAAAACACTTGTCCAAGCCTCTATTTATAGGCTGGATGTTCTCAAAAACGTCCTAAATAATAAACTCCTAAATAAGCTAAGACAAACTCCTAAATAAGCTAAAAGCAATCTGCCTAAAGCTTTCTCCTAATCTGGCCGAAACTTGTACCCCAAGACAAGGAGATTCTGGCCTCTTTATTCAACTAAATAGGAACTAAATAATATAAATAAAGATACTAGAAGCTTGCTAAAATATCACGTCCCATTTAGATTAAGCATGGACAAAATAGGATGAACTTGCATGCTTCAGATTGGTAAAGTTGACGAGCCTTCCAAAATAGCTTCTACCACGTGCATGGGCTTTGCATGGGCCTCATGTACGTCCTTGGACTTGAATGCACGTTCTTGGACTTCTTGAATTAATCCACTAAGTTCAGATTGAAGCCTCCTCGCTCTTGCATGCATCATTGGTCCAATTGGCACTTGCACTTGATGAGAGTCTTGTAGCTTGGATTGCTTGGACGTAGGCATGCTTGCATCATTCCCCTCTTCTTGAAAAGGATTTGTCCTCAAATCCGCATCACCTACATCAAAAGGACTCAAATCAGTAACATTAAATGTAGCACTCACATTGTACTCACCTGGGAGGTCGAGCTTGTAAGCATTGTCATTGATGCGCTCAAGCACTTGGAATGGTCCATCACCACGGGGTAGCAACTTTGAACGCCTTTGGACAGGAAAATGCTCCTTTCGCATATGCAACCAGACCCAATCTCCTGGCTCAAATACAACCTTGTGCCTTCCTTTGTTTGCTTGTCTAGCATAATACTCCGTTCTCTTTTCAATATTCATCCTCGCCCTCTCATGTAATTGCTTGACGAAATCTACTTTCTTCTTGCCATCTAAATTGACATACTTACTTGAAGGCAAAGGTGATAAATCTAATGGAGTCAAAGGATTAAAGCCATAAACAAGTTCAAATGGTGAATATTGAGTAGCAGAATGACCGGATCTATTATAAGCAAACTCAACATGCGGCAAACAATCTTCCCAAGTCTTAATGTTATGCTTGATGAGTGCTCTCAATAAGGTTGACAAAGTTTTATTCACAACTTCAGTTTGACCATCAGTTTGTGGATGACAAGTAGTAGAAAATAACAACTTGGTACCTAACTTACTCCACAAGATCTTCCAAAAGTAACTCAAGAACTTAGCATCTCTATCAGAAACGATTGTTCTAGGCATACCATGCAACCTAACAATCTCTCTAAAGAACAAATCAGCAATGTTTGAAGCATCATCAGTCTTATGACATGGAATAAAATATGCCATCTTAGAAAACCTATCCACTACCATAAAAATTGAATCTCTTCCACATTTAGTCCTAGGTAGACCTAACACAAAATCCATAGAGATATCAATCCAAGGCTCGCTAGGTATAGGTAGTGGAGTGTACAAACTGTGGGGTTTTACCGTTGACTTGGCTTGCTTGCATGTGACGCAATGACCACAAATTCTTTCAACGTCTCTCTTCATGTGCGGCCAATAAAAGTGATCTTGTAGCATTGCCAAAGTCTTTGCAATTCCAAAGTGCCCCATCAATCCTCCTCCATGTGCCTCCTGAATTAACAATTCTCGCATAGAACAATTAGGCACACAAAGTTTATTTTCACGAAACAAGTATCCATCATTCCTAAAGAATTTACCATGCGCACTCTTCTCAGTTTTGCGAAATATTTCTTCAAAATCAGAATCAGTAGCATACAATGTTTTGATGTGTTCAAAACCAATCATCCGTGCATCAAGGGTAGAGATTAGGGCGTACCTTCGTGATAGTGCATCAGCCACTACATTTTCCTTACCTTGCTTATAGCGAATGACATAAGGAAATGTCTTAATGAACTCCACCCAACGTGCATGCCTCCTATTCAACTTGTGTTGCCCCTTCAAATGCTTCAACGACTCATGATCAGAATGAATCATGAACTCCTTGGGCCACAAGTAATGATGCCATGTCTCTAAAGCTCGAACTAACGCGTACAACTCCTTGTCATAAGTTGGATAGTTCAAGGTTGCTCCACTTAGCTTCTCACTAAAGTATGTAATAGGTCTTCCTTCTTGCATGAGGACAGCTCCAATACCTATACCAGAAGCATCACACTCAATTTCAAAAGTCTTTGAGAAATTTGGTAAAGCTAACAAGGGTGCATTAGTCAACTTCCCTTTCAGTAGTTGGAATGCCTTCTCTTGAGCTTCTCCCCAAGTAAATCCCACGTTTTTCTTGATAACCTCAGTGATTGGTGCGGCTATACTACTAAAGTCCTTCACAAATCTCCTATAGAAGCTTGCCAATCCATGAAAACTTCTAACATTCGCAACACTTGTAGGACTTGGCCATTCTTGTATAGCTCGAATCTTCTCTTCATCAACCTGTATTCCATTAGCTCCAACAACAAAACCCAAGAACACAAGTTTATCCGTACAAAAGGTGCACTTCTTTAAGTTAGCGAACAATTGATCCTCCCTAAGTGCATCTAGGACAGATTTTAAATGCTCGACATGATCCTCCAAGTTTTTGCTATAGATAAGTATATCATCAAAATAGACAACCACAAATTTGCCAATGAATGGTCTCAAAACATGGTTCATGAGTCGCATAAATGTGCTAGGTGCATTAGACAAACCAAATGGCATGACCATCCACTCATACAACCCATACTTAGTTTTAAATGCCATTTTCCATTCATCTCCTTCTTTCATGCGAATTTGATGATAACCACTTTTCAAGTCAATCTTAGAAAACATACAAGAACTATGCAATTCATCTAACATGTCATCTAAACGAGGAATAGGGTGATGATACTTTACTGTAATGTTGTTGACTGCACGACAATCAACACACATTCTCCATGATCTATCCTTCTTGGGCACAAGTAGGACTGGAACAGCGCATAGACTCATACTCTCATGCACATACCCCTTCTCCAAAAGCTTATTGACTTACTTCTCAAGCTCCTTTGTCTCCTCCGGGTTGCTCCTATATGCTAGACGGTTTGGAATTGTTGCACCCGGGACAAAGTCAATCTGATGTTCAATCCCCCTTATTGGCGGCAATCCTGGTGGTAATTCATTGGGGAAGACATCTTCATAGTCCTGCAAAAGAGAGACAACTATACTTGGCAAATCTTGCGCATGTTCGTTAGTGATCAAAAGCATCTCCCTATACCGAAGTAAGATCATAGACTCCCTCTCATAACAAGCTTGCTTGATCTCACTTGCTCTCACATAATAGTTTCTTTTCCACTCATCTTTTCTCTCTTTGGCCGAAACTATTTCTATTTTTGCGGCTTCTTTTGATCTCTCAATTGCAACCTCTCTTTTGGCCGTTTTTATATTCTGTTTTTCGGCTTCTTCTCTCCTCTCCACTCATTTATTTTGTTCACTTTTCTTTCTCTCATCACTCTCTTTTTGCAACTTCATCTGATCTTCACAAACTTGTGATGGTGACAAAGGTGCCAAAGTGAACACACGTTTATTGTGAGTAAAAGAGTACTTGTTGGTGTGGCCATTATGCATCGCCCTCTTATCAAATTGCCACGGCCTCCACAACAGTAGGTGACTAGCTTGCATTGGCACAACATTACACAACACCTCGTCTTCATACTTGCTAATGTGATATGCCACTAGTACTTGCTTCTCCACCCTTACTTCTCCACTATCATTCAGCCATTGCAACTTGTAGGGTTTAGGGTGCTTCGTTGTGATCAGTCCCAACTTCTCCACTATGGTAGTGCTTGCTACATTAGTGCAACTACCTCCATCAATGATCACACTACAAACTTTATCCTTGATGTAACACCTTGTATGAAAGATGTTCTCCCTTTGTGCCATATCATCATCTTCTTTAGCTTGCACATTCAAGGATCTTCTTGTCACAAGAGTGAGGCCTTCATTGACTTGGACTTCTTCTTCGGATATATCCTCCAATGATGGCATGCTATCATGATCCGAATCTTCTCCTTCAGTCACGATCTCTCCACTCTCCATAACTACCATGACTTGCTTGTTAGGACATTGGCTTGAGATGTGCCCATGTCCTTGACACTTGAAACACTTAATGTCTGGGTTTCTTGCTTGAGGGGTCTCCACCTTCTTTTGCGGATTGGTGTTGGAACCTTCGACCTTTTGCTCCACTTTGGATGTCATTGGTTCAAACTTTTTTGGATAGTTCGACTTCCACGTTGAGCTTACTTTAGGTTGCATTTTGCCCCCCCCCCCCTCTTTAGTTGCTTCTCAATCTTGGTGGCCATGTGCACTATGTCCTCCAACTCCACATAACGATGCAACTCCACTTTATCTTGGATCTCAGAATTGAGTCCATTCAGAAAATACGCCATGGTAGCTTCCCTATCTTCCTCAACATCAGCTCTCATCATGGCCATCTCCATCTGCTTGTAGTAGTCTTCCACACTCATGCTTCCTTGTCTTAGCCCTTGTAGCTTCTTATGTAGCTCACGATAATAATGGCTAGGAACGAAGCGCTTCCTCATGACTACCTTCATCTCCTCCCATGTGCTAATGGTGTATTCTCCATTACGCCTCCTGCTTGTCAAAAGCTGATCCCACCACGTTAAAGCATAATCCGTGAATTCAGTCACAGCAAGTTTTACCTTCTTGGCTTCGGAACACTCATGACAATCAAAAACAAACTCAATCTTCCTCTCCCATTCAAGGTATGCCTCCGGATCAGATCGCCCTGCAAAAGAAGGAATTTTAAGCTTAATATTTCCCAACTTGTCATCTCCTCTCCTTCTTTCTTCTCTAACATGACGAGCATTCCTCATTCTCCTAGCACCCCTTGTAGAACCTACATCTTCCTCACAAAAAGATTTAGATTCTTCATCATTCGTGCCACCTATAGGTGCCAACCTCCTTGGTGCACGAACTTGCCCTCCAATTGCACCCCCCAAAGGTACATTCCTCCGTGGTGCTTGAACTCCTCTCCTTGGTTGTAAGTTGGTGCGAGAATTCTCTACTGCCTCCATGCATGCTTGTAATGGTTCGAGTCTTTGTTCAAGTTCATCTTGCATCATACGTTGGAATCTTCCCATCAAGGCTTCCGTATACACCTTAAGGTCCACATCAACCAAGGTACGTTGCCTATCTTCTTCGTTTCCTTGAGATATAGTGCTACAAGAAAGAAAATTAGTTAGTTCAAATATGGCCTCACAAGTTCACTCCCTTACGTGTTTGCTCTCAATATAAGGGGCACTCAAATTCCACT